>BMAO01004090.1:0-41599 GCA_019973975.1 Trichonephila clavata
GTGACACCGGCCTAAATTCCGAAGTCAGCTTTGAGAATAGGGTTAACGCGCGAATCAATTTCGACACATAATACTGGCGGTTAGAGTATTTATAATTTCATGCACGCATTTCAAAGTTTTTAATAATGATGAAACAAACTAATTATTGAAGTGAAACTGCTTTAGGAGCGAGAGGGGATTTGAAGTTTGCCCAGTTTTGCGCTAGGGTGAAAAGTAGAACGGAAGTAGTGATTCCCCCTTATCCCCCCCCGAAACGTCACCATGGAGTGGGGTTAGCGAACAGGAGGAAAAGAGAGCTGGGGGGGGGGGTACACTACGTGACTTGCGTCATATCCGTGAAAAGGTTGGAGGATTGATAAGGAGGAATTGTGCATCACAGAGTAGGGCATCAGGCTGATTTAGACGAAAGGCGCCTTGGTATTGGTGACATTAAGATGACTTGCTACTCTCGTAGCGAACTGGTGTGGCGTATTTTCGTAGTTATTATGTAATAAACACGCCATTTTCAACGAAATAAACGCACCCAAAATTTTACCATTATATGGCTCTTCCCGTTACGGGAGTGTCTGGGGCATTGTGTATGTGTCACTGAAGTTCGCGCAAGAGTCGCTACGGATAGCGTCTTGAGAACAAACACAGTGACTTCTGTGAGTGATACATTAAGTTTATATTATTAATTTTTATTTCAATTGAATTAAAATTAATTCTGGCCTTAATGCCTAGAACAAATACAAAAACAGGAAAAGAGTTGGTAAAAGGGAAAAAAAGGAAAACTAGCAGCAAATCCAGGAGAAAGTCTATACATCACCAGTTAGTTTTGTCGCAGCTTTTATCATCTTTAGCCATAAAGTTTTAGTGCCGTACACACTAGAGACTGCTGGAATCATTGGCTCTAATGATGATTAAAAGACAGTTATCTTAACTGGAGACTTTGATGTTAATTTTGCTGCAGAAGAAGAAAAGCCACTTATTGAATTCTTGAAACGATCACAGAATTCGACAATGAATACTGATTCTAGAGAAGGAAAAACAATATACACAACCACGATTAATGTAGTTTTCTCACCTTTTCTTGGTTGACTACAATGGAGGATTTTTATATCTTACTTCAGTAACCACACATTTATTGTGCCTTTCTTGAAAAATGATGATGCAGAAAATTGAACAAAAATATTATTTTCATACAATGAATGAAGTTCGAATTTTATTTGATTAAAATAAGTTCCCCCAGCAGTAATATAATCAGATCTATTTCTGCATTTACGGTCAACGTAGCCAAAGATGTTTCACTTCTATCACGTGGCTTTCCACGTTTTTTTTCCCTGCACTTCTTATAGTTTCTCGTTTTGAACTTTTTTTTAATTCATAAGTATCTGATATTAATGAACCCCTTTTATACATTTTCTTTATTATTTCTTCTGTAAACACGGGTAGAGTATTGGGGTTACCAGCTTAGAATCGATGTCAATATTTTTTCACAAAAACATTTGGAGAATTCAGGATGCGGCTTAGATTCGAATAAATACGGTATATTGACAAAACATAACATCTGATTAAATAGAATAAAATCAATGCTTGGATTATATTTAGAGAATAGAGAAGCATAAGATTTCTCGATGTATTCTGCCAATATAATTGATCCTTCTGAGAGTTGTGGTTTGACAATAAAGTTTCTCTTTCTCCCCAATGTAACAATGATTCTTAAAAGTGGGCTGAATGAGAATGCGTGGTGCTCAAGTCTGGGGTTTGAATCGGCAGGAGTGGGGGCGGATTAATTCCGCCATGTCTTTGGGTTAAATTACATTAATGTAATTGACTTCCCGGGAGATGCTGAGATTGCTTGCTTCCGGATAGGGGATTTTGCAGGATTTGGTTCCAGTTATTGAGAAAAGTAATTGATAAAACAGTTAATGATTGAATCCCGTTTTAAAGGAGGACGATGAGGAAGAAACTGATATTGTTGTTGTAATTGGAGATTTTCGTTTTAGATGTTTATTCGATTTATTCCATGTTTAAAATGTATCTTTTAGGGAAGGTAACGGAGAATTTTAAGAAATAAAGTCGACTATATCGATAATTTGAAGTTAGAGGGACCAATGAAAAACTTCGAATTATCAAGCGTTTAAATTTTCAAAAGGTTAGAAAAAATTTCCGTAACATACGAAGGGAAATTTTTTTCTAACACATTTAAATTTAAAACTATGTAATAAAATAAAATTACACGTTGTATAAAATTATTTTGAAGTATTTTTAAAGAATACATATTATACAGTATAAATACACTCATGTCCATAAATTAAGGATAATTCAGAATCACACAGAAATTGAACTCTAAAATAAAAATTTCACCTGTAGAATTATCACACACATCTTGAAGAAGAATATGCAAATTACAGGAAACCACCAGATGGCGCGGATAGTACGTTACAATGACGAGAGTGTAAGAGAGGGGTATATAAGGAATGGTGGCAAAGAAGTAAAATTGTTCACAAGCGCTTTAAAAGCCTTTCAGTGCAATAACCGCATAGTTATGGCACAAAGGAAGCATTTGGATGATTTTTTACTTGGTAGAATTATCGAATGACTGGAATGTGGACGTACCCAGCTGGAAGTATCCGAGGAACTTGAAATCGCCCAGAGTTTCATCTCCAGACTTTGGCAACGATTCCAAGATGATGGTAATGTGAGTAGATGTTACAGTACAGGTCGCCCCCGACTTACAATGCCGAATGAGGAACGGTATTTGTTAGTTACTGCCAAAAGAAATAGACGGAGCACAGCATCAGACCTATCTCGTCAGCTTTCTTCAGCTACCGGTACGACAGTTTCAAGACAGACCGTGTACAGACGCTTAGGGCACATTGGTCTATATGCTCGTAGGCCTGTCAGATGTGTTCCCCTTACCGCAACTCACCGTCGCCTGCGATTAACCTGGAATAGAGAGCATGCATTGTGGACACCGCAACAGTGGTCTTGTGTGATGTTTTCCGACGAGTCCAGGTTTAGTTTGCAGTCTGATTCTCGCCGGCCTTTCATATGGAGAGCGCCAGGTACCCGTTACTACCAAGAGAACACCATTGAACGACACCGTTACGGTGGTGCAGGATGGCTCGTTTGGGGAGGAATTATTCTTGGCTCCAGAACTGACCTGCATGCTCAGAGTGTAACAATGACAGGCCACATCAATCGGGATGTCATTCTGGAACAACACTTACGTTTGTTTCGGGGCGCCATGGGTGCTGAATTTCTGTTTATGGATGACAACGGCCGTCCTCACCGTGCAAACATTGTAGACGAATGTCTTCAATCGGAGGATATCACCCGTATGGATTGGCCAGCATACTCACCGGACTTGATTCCAATAGAGCATGTGTGGGGTATGCTTGGCCGACGAATTGCAGCCCATCAACCCCCTCCCACCTGTCTACCGGAACTTCGAAGGGCATTGCTTGTTGAGTGGTGTAATATTCCCCAAGATCAGATTGATAATTTGATACTCAGCATGCGTAGGCGTTGTAAGGCCTGTATTGCATCGTCCGGGAGACATACTCCGTATCAACCATCATACTAACTATGTTATACTGTTTTTTGTAAATAGGTTCTTTTTTTAAATTGCTCCAGGGAGTAAAAATCGCAATTTTTATTATTTATGTCAAACATATAGCATCTTTTTTGCTCTTTACCTTTTGTTTAATAAATAGACTTTACAATTAAGTAAAATTTGTTTTGCTTCTGGCTCTTTCTTTGCCTGAACTTCATTATCCTTAATTTCTGGACATGAGTGTATTTTAAGTAACTTAAAAGTCCTGTATTAAAAGAATACATTCATGCGCAATCCTACGCATCTCTTCTTCACAATAGTGGATCATCCTTTCTGAACACATTTGTAGCAAGGTCACGTGTTAAACGAAAGTTATGGATGGCTGATAACAGATGCAATTGGTCTGTTGTCCTCTTAAAGGGATGAAAGCAATAAAGGTGTATTTTCACCTGAGGAACCGGAAAACACGAAAAAGAGGTAACAGATAGATGGTCATGAAAGAGTCTACGTTACATGGGAGACATGTAGAGACAACTCAAAGCAAAACTTGTAAGCTCCAACCTGTTTTTTGCAGGACTGCACATGCTAGTGAGTGTTGGAATTGTCGAGAATTTTTAAAGATAACTTCGAATTGTAGCGTGTTTTAGTCTGGCCAGCCACAGATTTTACTTCGGAATATTAAGTGTACAAAACTTACTGTTTTAGTTCGAAATATCAACCATTTTTCTAGGGACTGAATATATACTTTGAATTATCGAGAGGTATATTATCGAATATACCTCTCTTATAGGCTTCATATTATCGAAGGTTTGAATTATCAAGAGTCAGTTGTAGTACAATTTAATTTGCATTCTACAAATGGAAAGAATTCAGCGCCAAATGCATTTTATTTTTTAGATTATTTTCTTGTCTGAGTATTTTTTTTTTTTAGAGAGGTATCATTCTGTAAAATTAGAGTTTTGCAATATTTTACACATTTCATATTTCTTAACAATATGTTTCACGTGGTACATTTAGTTAACAAACATATCATTTGTAAGTATAAATATAAATATCGTGAAAGATTTCTACCCATTCAAAAACTGCAGACGCATAAAAATCAAAAACTACTTAACTCGTCAGATTTATTTATTAATAATAAATTAAAGTTTGAATTCGTGCTTCAGGAGAGAGCTATTTTTTTTTAGTCATTTTTTTTTTCATTATTCTAAATGATGTGCTTTGAAGATAAAGCCTTTTTTATCAGAACCTCTAAAAATTACATTTTGTGTCTGTAAGGAGATATTCAATGCTATTTCCTTTTCTTATGAATTTTTTCATAACATAGAATTATTGTAAATTTAAATATTTTTTAATTTTTTACTAAATTGGGAAAAAATATTGACTATTAAATCCTGGTTCGTTGCATTTCACCCGCATCTTGTTTAGTTCACTGAGAAATTCAAATGACATACAAAAAATATCTTTATATATATATATATAATAAATCCTCACTTCAATATAACTCATAAAAGTGTTTGTTTCTATGATACATGAGAATGAAGAAGAAAATACATCTAATGGATGGTAAGCAGAAAATAAAATAAAATGTATCTAATGTTCACATTTTTTCTGACAATCCATTTCACTAAAAGACATTGATTTCTCCCTCATTTAGCCATTTGGTAAGTAGTATAATAGATTATTGTCATATATGCCACTGTGTCACATATCATTCGGATTATAATGGAGAAATGCATTCTGAAATACAGACATGAGCATTACACATTTCCCTTCAGATAATAATCCACCTTGTCGAAACATATAGTTTCTTAAATGCATTATGTAAAGAATTTAATTTTGTATTAAATATTGCTGACCTTCTATTTCTCATGGTGTATTGTTTGTCATTTGCTTGGAGAAATATTGCTTAACGCAAATTTGACTCATTCACAGGGAGCACACAAAAAAGTGTGAGTCTGGATCCCCCCCCCCGCCCATATCACTCTTAATTTTTTTCTATAAGTATAATCCTATGCATATAATACATGTACAATAATTCTAAATTAATTATAACTATCTTAGAAGCAATAATTAAGCACTTTAATCAGGTATTTGTTATTCATAATTTATTTTATTAATTAATGCTAATTATTTTTTTCAATAAGTTATATTTTACTGTTCTTTGTTCATGACAATCGATAAAATCAAAAGAATATATTTTACGGCATATTGGAGTATGATTGGAGAATAGTGGGTGAGTGAGTGAGTGAATTTTTACGTCACACTATTCAGCTACACGAGGGCTTTTGGTGACGGACCTCGTAACTTCGAACCATGGACAAGTGACGAGGACGACACTTAAGTTGGCACTCCCTCTCCTAACTACCACACCAGATCAACGAGAGGACGTTTGAGCTCTCTACAGATTTAAGGTATCCGAACATGTTTGGAGTACTTTTTAACAAAATAGCATACTAAAACATTATAAATACTCTTTTAGGACTCAATACCAATAAATATTACTATATATATTTAACTATCAAAATTTAAAATAAATTACCTGAATTTTACAAAAATCACAATTATAAGTGAAATTTTAGCAATATTTTTGAAAAACTTCAAAGCAGTTAGAGAAAAAAGTAATAAACATATATTATCAAAAATATTACGAAACCAAACTAGATGCATTTATCTAAAAAATGTACTAAAATTTAATTTTTTATTAAAATTTGAAAATTTTAGAGCTGATTGAGAAAACATTATAAGAAATATTACATTTTTTATGAGACCATTATTTAAATAACAAGCCATAACTCAAAAAGTATTCATGCAATAAGAAATATTTTAGTACATTCTCTAGAAAATAACGTAAATATCAGGTTCAAAAAGTTTTATAGAAATACATTCTTAATATTTTGAGTTATCAGACTCGCCATGATAGATTTTGAGCAATTTGAAGCCCACTTCTGGTAGATCAAAAACCCACTTCCGGTTTTTCTAACTTTATAAAATTGATTGTAACTGGGCCTCTAGGTAATGTAGAAACAAAATAAAGTATATTTCGTAAATTAAAAAGATACTCTATTCAATAAAATAAAAAACAAAAATATCTGTCTTGGCTGAATTTGGTCATTTTCAACGTGGTCGGATACCTTAACGTGCATCGCGCCCCTGCACTGTGGCTCTTTAGTGGTACTGGGCTGGAATTCATGTCATGCCAGCCATGACCCAATCACTTGACCACTAAGCTAAGCACCCATACGAGAATGGTGGGCTTTCGACCTTCGAACTCCCCTCCCCCACTTGGAAAAGTACATGTACGCACAACGCGTTCACACATATCTAATTCTTAATTATTCCAGTAATAAGGTCACAACACCTAGAAAAAATTTTTTATTTACAATTATGCGTTGAAATCAGTATAAGAAATAACTTTTACAGATTGTACGAGTACCATTAAAAATATAAAATCAGTTTATTAATCAATTTGTTTTACAGTCATTTTTATTAATTAAGCATTCGCAGATATTAAAGAAAATAATAAATTTACATGTATATCTGTTCAGAGATTTTTGTTTAATGTAGAACCCAAAAGCTAAATGTTAGATATAAACCTATCATGCAAACATAACTTTGTTTTTAAATACAGACAAACACATTAACTTTTTATCACTCATACACTCGAATTTATTAGATGTTTTGGATTTTATATTTGAACAATGTATAAAATACACGTATTTCTGGAATTTTAAACTTTTGTTTATTACTTATGGAGAAAATTATAAAAACAGAGAATGTTGCCTTGAGACAATACTGCTAAGGGATCAAAATGTATTGTACGGCGGCTCATGTTAGAGAAAGATGGAAACTTTTGAAACAATTTGAAGCGATTCCAAACGATATTTTATTATTTTTTGACATTGCAGTCAATCGGCACTTTTCGCAATTATCGATATTCAAATAAACTATTTCAATTGTGACAAGTAGCACCGTTTAGTTGTTTTGCTTAATATCAGTTTATTAACTCAAAATGAAGACCACGGACTATAGTGCATGATTACGTTATAAAATCAGTACTATGAATTTGGCTAGTAATCGAAATATATCTTACCCATTGTCTACGTGGTCAAGGTATAGGATCATGGCTGGCGTGTCATAAGTTCGAGCCCATTACCACTGAAGACCCAACGTGTAGAGGAGCGATGCACGTTGAATCGGTAGAGAGCTCAAACGTTCTCCCGTTGGTGTGGTGTGGTAGTTAGGAGAGAGGGTGCCAGCTCAGGTATCTTCCTCGTCACTTGAACATGGTTCAAAATTACGAGGTCCGTCGCCAAAAGGCCTCGTGCAGCTTAACAGTGTCCACATTAACATTCTGTCACTCACTTCCCATAGACTACAGCAGAGTTAGGAAACCCTTCAATTGAGGTTTGCCAAACCAATTGACCAAAATGATTCTGAGTGCCGAACAGTAGGAAATATTTGAAAAAGTTCGATTTTCTGGCTAATGCATGCAGAGGTGTAGAATGGAGGTCAAGATTACAGATTTGTAACTATGTTTTATATTAATTGCACATCATTTAAAGGTATTTATTAACATAAAATATAACTATTCCTTTCAGCGCAATTGAAGAATTAAAATAATGCGTATATTAAGCATCTTTTAAATGTATTTATTAAAAGGAGAAATAAACAACACATTTTTCAAGTGTCCCTTTAATATAATTTAAATAAATAAATAAATATCATAAAGCAAACATTGTCCCTGCACCGCATTACTCCGTATTGCAATTTTAGGAGTATAATTTGTGACATTCCATTTGAAACGATTATGAATGTTCCGTTTTCAAACAGCTTCCTTGTCGACTCGAAATATTTTTTCATATGAAAAAGGTTTTGTTCACATAGATATGCAGAACCAGTACATTCATTTTTCGTATTTCAAACAGTTAAATCTTTCCAACAATGACGTCCAATGATTTACAAATCTCTTAAAAAGTTGCAATTCAAAATCATCACCTTCAACCTAATCAAAATTTTTAAATTTGTAGAGTGGCACTGAGAATTTTGTACCGCGGGCAAAATCTAGTACGCGTGCCACAGGTTGCCCTACGCCTGGTCTACAATATTCTACAGAGCATTAAAAAATGAAGTTTTAATTGAAAAAGAAAGTTCTTATATGTACAAGATCTTTTATTGTAGACTGTAGAAAACAGAAGGTCGTTCACACTTTATGGTAACGATCATTTTCTCATTTGATTTTGTGATAAAACTTTGGTAGCTTCAGATTAATCGTCTGATAGTTTTTATTGGAATGTAAAATAAAATATTTAGTTTAAACATGGCTCCTAAAAATGATAAATGGCTAGAAGGTTACGTAATTACACTTTCCAAGGAGAAATATTCGTAACAACAAATTAAAAAAGCACTGTAAAAATCTAGGTTGTTGCATTTCACTTAAAAATATTTATAATACATTAAATTTGAAAGAAATAAAGCATCTTAGCAGAAACTAAAAATGAAAACAGGAATACGAACTTTCATCCTAAGACTGTTCAAACGCCGGCAACTATCAAGAAAATGAATTCACTGATTCTAAAAGAAAATCCACCTACTCAAAGATTCATCGCATCGAAACTAGATAATTGTCTTACGGCACTGTAATTAAAATCTTCAATAAAAATTTTAATTTAAAAAGTTGTTCAAACCTAAATTTCGTCTCCTTTTTTTAAAACTTTGATGAAAAATGGAAATTTTTGGTTACACTCGATGAGGTATGGGTATATTTAAGTGACTGTAATAACAGATCAATTTTCTACTGCTTAATTGACGGGAATGACCTTACGAAATTGCTTCAAAAGCTTACACAAAAGTTCCCAAAGGGATCCATGATAATTGCAGGATCTTACTACAATGGCAAATTAAAATTCAAAAAGTCTCAAGTAAAGCCAAAATTAATTCACTCTACTATCAACAGAATATTTTAAAACCAATTTTGAAAGAAGAATTACCAGTTTTATATAGAAAAAACATTGATAAATTTGAGCTTCATACGGACAAAGTCTCTAGTCCCACGTGTAAGTCAACAATCGCTTATTCAGGAAAGAAAGAATCAGAAAGAGGAATAAAGTGTATCCCATTTGATGTACCAGTAAAATTACCCTACGCCAGCGCTTCTCGAAGTTTCAATACCTGCGACCCGATTTTCAATCATAATTTTCATGCAGCTCCCTCCATACAATACCAATGTATTGAATACAATAATACTATACTTTGACACTAAAGCTACAATACGACTTTAACCTCTTTGGTGCCACCGGCGTATATAAACATCTCACTTAACACAAGCGTTAATTGCCCAAACGTATATATACGTCCATCCGAAGTAAGTTCTTTTCTGTGCAGTGCTATCTATAAAATGATTCCGAGGACCTTGAAATGCAAAAAAGGACATTGACAGTGTTTGCGAAAAATTTACTTATTTTTCAGAAAGGTTCTATATCATTAATTCCTTTTTCATCCCCCCCCCAATACATGAAATACGCACGCCTATAAGGAAAACGGTGGCTTCGGGAAGTGAATTACGTAACTTTTAAATCGGCAGTAAGGAGATTAATTATAAACCGTACAAATTATCGAGATAAATATTCATTTTTGTAAAAACTTTATATATATGACAAGCGTGTGGGGTAACGGGTAATTATTAAATTTGTTCTTAACTTTTAGTATTGTTATATTAATTATAAAATATATTGTGTAGTACTGAAACATTTTTAAGTTTATTCTATCAATGCAAATGTGAATTTTATATTTTTTTTTGTCAGAATGTATTTTTTTGTTTAACTTTCGGCAAATTAATAATTCTTTTTAAAAATTCTTTTTTTTTTTTTACTTTTCATATGCTTGCTTCGTTGATTTTTCACGCCCTCCAAGAATGGCGTGTCCACAGTTTCAGAAACTCTGCCCTAATCTTCTCCAAAGAACTTTTGTGCTTTCGGTTATGAAAAAGACCCTTAGAAAAACAGCATCTATGAACACTGAATGGACTTTGGAAAACGAAAGTAAAATTTACACGGTAGTACTTAGAAAAAGTTTACTTTCATGAAAGCTTCGAACTTGAACTATAGTCAAGAATCATGGTTATATCAGATAGAAACAATTTGTCACAAAAAATACGGATTTATTGATAAAAATTAATAATCGAAATCATTTCTAAAAAGTGCGAATGAGATCTTCTGTACTTTAAGCTGTGAGATATTTGTGGGTAAGCATATTTCTTAACGTATTAGGTTTATTAAATCACATTGGAAAATAATTGTGGTATTTTTCATTTAAAAATGTAAGTAAAATTTTTTTCATTTATTATTTTTTTCTAAAATATTTTAGAAATCAAAATATTTGATACTCCCTGACTGTAATGTGGATTTGTATTCGTTCAGTAAGGCATTAAATACGTTTCCACATTTCTTATAGTCCAATCTTTCAATAATTTTCACTACAGAAATCATGAAAAATATATTTCCTTTCCCGAACATCAGGATCTTCATTTCAAACATTTCATTTAATTCCAAAACAAACGAGAATCCAATGATAATTAAGTCAAACGTTGAAAGTCAACGGAGCTCGCTTTCTAATTATAGATCACACAAACGAATGTTTGACTTCTAAAAGCTTATTGAAAACTGTCAAGGGCACCAATAATTTGGGAAGATTGAGAACCCTTTGGCTCTGCTCGAAAGGTTTATTTTGATGAGTGAGTACGTTATATTGCGCGAGCTATCATTATTTCATCACTTCCGCAAGAAATTATATCGAAATAGGAAAGAGATAATTTAATGAGAGAATCTCTCTCCACATGCGTGTGGGAGTGAGAGTGGGTGTGTAATGATTACACTTTCAATTTTTTTGAGTGGGATTTTCTTATAATAAAATAGATTCCTTAAAAATTAATTCATACGTAATAAATAGGTCTGATGCGTTAAATGTATTCAATAATCTAAAGCTTCCAACAACTTTTTTAACATATTTGAGAGACTATTATCTTTGCGTTTTAAATTAAATTTAGCGCTCAAGCAGTTGATTAGAAAAAGAAAAAAGGTTATTTCCTATGTATGAATATTCCTTATACGAATGTAAGTTTTTTTGATTTTTTTTCCAATCAAAAATAATTTAACAAAAAAGAATATTGTATTTAATATAGTTCTTGTGAACGCTGTCGCTATGTAGAATTTAAAGTGTTATAAATTAATTTTATTTTTTATATCCTATTTTTCCGTATTGCTCATCAAAGTAATTTTATCTATTCGTGATGAAAATACTCACAAATAGTTGAAAATAATATTAGGTGAAATATACAGGTTTAATAATAACTTCAACTATGTGCACCTAAATTTATTTAATATATCTGACAATTTTGAAGGCTAAATTCTTAATCAAAATATCGAAATTTGTACATATTGTGTTAATTTTTTACTGTGAGTTCCTAAAAGGATGTTAATTTATATATTAAGATTAGAAAAAAAAATATTCCGAGCAACATAGATTAAAACTAATTTCCAATCATTTTTAAAAAATTAGAGATGTATGAAAAAAAAAATTTTTAAAACCTCATAACTCACAACTTCACTTTGAAAACTTTATTAAAGTTTTATCTAATAATTTTATTTTTTATGTTAGACGAAAGATAGGAATGCCTTTTAAATTGCACTGCCAGGAGATTAAAATCCTAAAAAATTAAATTTAAGGGTGAAATTTTAATGATAATCACGATATTGTTTCTTTAATTTGCTATTTATTCACACATAAATTGAATCCATTAAACATAGTTTATGGATTCAACTTTTTACATAGTTTCTGATAGATGTTATAGATCAAATATCAATGAAGTTTGTCGCTTGCAAGTTTAAAAAAAAAATGGTAATTCTGAACGTAATGGCGTATTTGATAACTTGTTAGATCTTATTTTTTTAATAGAATTAGTGAGTACAATCATAGTTTAAATTACTCTTTATTAAATAATCTTTTAGACATTTTGCAACTAAATAATAATTTAAAAGTGAAAAACACTAAAAAATAATTTACTTAGTTATCTACTTATAATATTGATATAAACAAATATCTTTTTTCCAGTGAAATCGAGGAAGTTATGCTAAACTAAATTTAGTTACATTTATAGGTTACCCTTTCTTTCATCTTTTTTCTAAAAGTATAAAGACATAAAAATAAATAATAAATCTAATTTAATAAAATCTACCTTTAAAATATTATTTTAAGACATGTGGTATAATTTGATCAATGTATAAAATATTACATGCGTGTGTCCTCTATGAATTTTCCTTCCTAAAAAGCTGGAAGAAAACATTTTTAAATACAGAGACGAAATAATTATGCAGAATACTTGAAAAGTAAACACTTATGTTATCAAAGTATTATTATATCGTGAAAAAGCGTACAAATTAATCTTTTTTCTTATATTTAAAACTGCTTGGATTGGAATTTTAATTTAATTCAGTTTTGATCTAATTCACAATTTATTCTTAAAAGTCATCTAAATCTGAGTTCTGAAAATATTATTGCAAGAAAAAATTAATTAAATGCAATTTTTATCAAAAAAAAATAAAGAAAAATTTCTTATTTTTAAAACAGTTTCCTTTTATGAAAGTAGCTTGCCTATACATAGCTAAGACTTCTACGCAGAACCTAAACTAGGATCTCTTAAATTTCTAACTTAAAAGAAGATTTATTCATATTTTAATAATTTGGAATCAATAAGTTTCAACAAAAAACACCGATTTCAATTGTTCATAACTCTAAAAAAAATGCGACCTTTTAGAAAATCTTAATTTAGGCTCTGTAGGGAAGTGTTAGATGTATATAGGAGCTGTAAGTAAATGTATATAGTGTTAGCTGAATAATAATTATTATTATTGACCCATTTTTAATATAAAAATATATTTTCATAATATGGCATTATATTTCTTCTTTTTTTTTGTCAAATAAGTTGCATTTAAATAATTTTTATTCCAATAATTTTCTTTAAACATGTTTTTATATATCTTCTAATTGAACAGATACTAAATATCAAAAAGAATTATAGTTTTGAAAAAAAAACACGCTTTTATAGTGAATCGAACTAAAAATTTAAAAAAAATAATAATTCTTAAGAAAGAATAAAATGAGACTAACGAGAAAATTATTGTCATAGTGGTAAAAGCGTGAGGTGCTTTGTACTACCTTTTTACTCTAACTCAGCATTTCGAAATAGAACTAGTAAGAAATTATGACAATTAATATTGAGCACCCTACGCTCTTACCCCAATGACAATAATTTCCGTGTTAATCATTTTATTCTTATTATAAGAATTATTATTTTTTTTTCCTTTTAATTCAATTCACTACAAAAGCTTATTTTTTAGTTTTTTTTTAAACTATAATTTATTTTTCATTTTTTAGTTCAGTCTAAAATAAAAGCTTATTTTTTAAAAATTTTTTAAACTATCATTTATTTATTGTTGAATGTAGCCTTGAGTTTATATTTGTAGCCGGAATTACGTTTCTTCTGAAATTAGTCTTGCTCTTCAATGGATATTAATTAACGGGTCTGAAGATTATTTATTCTCCCCGTTTACGAGGCATCAGATGAGTCATGTATCGTTATATATTTCAGATTCCGTCTCTATAAATACAAGTCAAACAAATAAAAGTGTGTTAAGAAGAAATATTATGTGCTAATCGTATATCACCTTTCAAAAATATTGCATAATGTTAATTCTTATCATCACTTCTAAACGTATTGCTTTATAAAAATAAAAATATTTAGCAGTTAGGACATAAATTATTTGTTTTTCACATGTACGAGTGTTTTCTTTTTATTTCAATTTTCAGAAAAACTAGACAATTGCTTATATTATTCTAAGAAATTGCTGACGCACACCCACCATCCCCTTCCTCACATAAAGACTCTTTATTTGTGTTTTATTTGTATAACCATAAGTGTATTTGCTTTTAAGGGTGTACCTTAATCTTTTAGTCACTAAATCTGGAATTGGTTGCCAAATCTGGAAATTGTATATGAAATAAGTCACCAAATCTGGAAGTGGTATATGGAATTAGCCGTCAATCTGGAAGTGGTATATGGAAATGGTCATAAAATCTGAAAATCATTATTTTTGATGATCCCCATCAGGACAGTTGGACAAAATTTCGAAATTTTTGAATTGTCATCGGTCCTTGACAAATGTGCAAAATTTCAAATTAATCTGACTTTTTAAAGTGGGTAAAAATCGAGTTCAAAGATTCCGTTACGTACAAGTGAAACTTACAAAAGCGTGTTAAAAAATATTCATTTATACGTTTTTGGAAATCATTGTTCCGAACGTGGTCACGGTCACCTAGAAAATTGTTTTGATAGTTTTTTCCAAAACCCATTTACAATAACATTCGTTTAAAGTAACTTATTCTCATAGTGAGCAACGTTCTATTTTACTTTCTTCTAGCGTTATCAATAATACTCACACAAAACTTTGCATCAACTCTGCTGTTTGAGTGGGGGGGACACCTTACCAAACAAACTCATTCTTGGAAGTCTTATTTTCTTTTCTTCCATAACTTTCTTTGCAACAAATACTTGGACACAACCATAAGCTTGCAGAAAAAAATAGATTAGGCTAGAAAAAATCCCGAAACACTTTCTTACAAACATCTATCTCGTTCAAGAAACATTTCTAAAACTTTTCTTCCCACTGACAAAGAATCGTCATTTTGAATGAGAGACCCGAGGAAAGAAGGGGAGAAAAAGAAATCTTGGAATGCAAGATGGAACGATCCAATATTTGGCCGATCAAAGACTGTCAAAAGAGCACGAATTCGCCGAGGGTATCTGATTACGACATTGAGAGGCGAGATGGGCAATCCAATACGCCGAAGAAAATGAAGTGTCAGCAAACATCTGTAAATCCAGATTTGTTGTCGGGTTGTGTGCCACGTACACACAGAACAAATACATTACGCACTCATCCACTGAGAATACAAATACGTTCGAAAAAAATATTCTTTTCCCAGTGGCGTTATATTCGAAAACGTCAAAATAGTGTGGGATTTTATTTTTGGTACGTTGTATTCTTCTAGAAGTTCAGGCAAGGTAGAAAAGGATTGTTAGATCAGTATTTGGCAACCGATACGCATGTGTGCCCCATATTTTATGTTAAATTTAAGTACAAGTCCTTCATGGAATCTTCTGTAAGTGTTGGGCTTTTCAAAGAAAAACATTTGAAATAATAATAATGTATATGTATGCTACAAAATAAACCTCATTTGAATTCTGATCAAATGCAAACACAGTGAAATACGTTTAACGGGAAAACGTTTAAAACAAAATATCGATTAACATGAAATCATACAACGCTCCTGACTAACTAAATGTAATTTCATCCATTTTCTCTTAACACGAGATAAAAATCGCTTAAGACGAAAAGGTTTTTTTTTCCCCTGGGTTTGAACAAAATACGGAAAACACCAGCCGGATTGAGCTGTCCTCTTGTGTCATCGTATAAAATTCATTGCAGTACATGATGATAATGTGAGTATAGCCCCAGTAGCATACAAAGATATTCTGGAGTTTGTTCAAAACTCTAAACATATTATTGATGCAGATTCTGACCAGGGAAATGAAATGAATAATGCAGCTCTTATTCCCACGTTATCTAAAATGAGGAACATCATGAAAAGGATGAGCAGTTGCTTAGACGTATATTACCATGGTGAAATGAATAAGAAGATGGATTATATAAAGCAATTTGTTGACAATTAGATTCCAAAAAAAAAAATGCGAAAAAAAAAAGACTCAGATCATTTTCCAAAAACTCAATAAATGTTTTGTTTTTCAAAAAACTTGAAAATTTTGTATTAAATTTCTTCAAGTTTTGCGAATTTTTTTCGTTTCATTGCTTTTTATTAAATATATATATATTTAATAAAAAGCAATGAAACGAATATATATATATATATACTAGCTGACCCGGCACACACACAAACGTTGTTTTGCCATATAAATTATTTCTAGTGAATATTTTGGTAGTCAAATAAAAAATAACTAACTCATTTTAAGTGTGTGGGGATATGGTATATGACTGAAAGAGAAATGGAAAGCCGTGAACGATGACGGCCTATAAAAGTAACAAAACACCAAATATTCATTTTTTGAATTATTTGTACTTTCATTATTTTAACTAATAAATTTCAAATTACATCTTTATCACAAATTATGACAATTAAAAAAAAAATTTCAGTCTCTTAGTGCAATGGAGTGTACGATATTTTTAGTGAGTCCATCTTTAGCCTACACAAACAAACTGGACGGTTTACCCATGCAAGAGCATGCCACATATAATGGTACGTGTGAAAAACATGGCGTGCCTAAATCTAAGCCATAAACAGACTTCGTTTGGCCTTGAGACTTATTGATTGTCATTGCGAATGCCAATCTAATTGGAAATTAAATCCGCTTGAATTCAATTGGCACATCTGTGGAAAAAATAGGGAATCGTGGTAGTAATACATCTTATTCCCGGAACTTGCCATTCAAAATGCTAGCTTTGACAACGTTTTCAATCAATTTTGGATGACTAATCACGTGCCATTGCACAGTCATGGTGGGTTCAAATTACGAAGCAAAATAAGCGGGGATCCAACCTTCAGTTGTAAATGGTGCGGTGGCATGCCTGGGAAATCCAATGAACTCAAAAACTCTGCTGGATAATTTACAGCTACGTTGGTATCGTAAACTGCATCGATAGATTTGTATGACATCAAGTCCCCAGGCAACACCTGTTTCCTACTGAATGTACGCACAAAATTTCAAAAGAATCGGTCTAGCCGTTTCATTTATCTCGTGTCACTTATTTGAAATAATGAATACGAAGTAAAAAAGATTAAGTTTTACGCAAATATTTTAGACATTTTTGTTTTATAAACCATGCAATATATGAATTTTTGAATTCAAGATATGTACAAAAAAATGGGGGGAAAAACTTTTCACTCGCCAAATTTGGTGATTTTTGATTTGCTATAGACACCCATTTTGCTATTGTAACCCATGAGCATGTCGATTTGGACGGCAGAACAGAGAAAAGTCACACATCTGGCGCGAAACCGATTTTCGACGCCAAGCGAAATAAACGGCGAAAAAAGCAACACCTTTAAAAGATTACGCGTTTTAAGGTTTTTAATTAATATCTTTTCAACTAATTGCAATATCGGAATGAACAATAGTTTACGTCCTATTCTCAGGCCTACTGAATATATGCACAAAATTTCATAAGAATCGGTCAAGTCGTTTCGGAGGAGTTTGGTTACAAACACTGTGACAGGAGAATTTTATATATATTATATATATATATATATATATATATATATATATATGTAATACGACGATATTCGTACGACGATATTCGTTGGAATGGATTCTTTAAACTGATATTGAAGAAACATTCTTGAGGTTAATTAAATCTGTTTATTATACATCTTGAAAACATTTAAGCAAGACAAGGACGACACACACACAAACACACACTGCAGCCGCTACATGTTTACGCAGACAAAGTACAGAAGCGAAAGAGAACGGTCCCCAAGAATCTCGCTATTTATAGGCGGCTCAAATCACATGATCTGAGTGGGTAGCTAGATGTAGTTTAAAATATTCTCGTTAGGCGCTGGCTAAGTTATTAATTGAAGTTCGGTCCTGAAGGGATGGACCAAAGATAGTTAAAAGATATTTAAAAGGATTATATTACTGGGAATTATTATATATATATATATATGTGTGTGTGTGTGTGCTTAAATGAAATAAACTTAATTTTGTTGATACATGGAGTTGTTTTGCTCAACATCCTTTAACAAAAAAATTGAGTTTCATGATTAACAATTTTCAGTGTACGTTGTTTTAATATGATTCATAAATTTGATTGAACTGACTCATGTATATAACTGGTTGAACTATGACTGATGCATACAACTCATTAAACTAAAAATGGCCAGTGTAACGTATTAAACTAATTGATGTATAGAATGGACATGAACTTTGATTTAGTAACTAAATATAAGAGATATTTTTGCTCCTAATATTTTTACAGTTCTAAGAGCATAGATTTTAAGAAAAATTAAAATTAAATACACAGTTTCAAAGCCTTTAAGCAATAAGCAAAAAATCAATATATCCAAAGAAAATAGTAACTCTACTTTTTGAAATAATAACTTCTTTAGGGCACATTTTTCTGAAGAATGACCATGGTTGACAATTCAGAGTATAACATGGGAAATTAGGGTTGCCAACCTGGCGAGTTATCTTGACCGTTGGCATTGTTTCAATACATCCCCCCACAATGCATTTGATAATAAATTTATTAATATTAATAACAGGTTTAATAATTACTAATGACTTATCTGGGCTTGTCATGAACAAGATTTAATACTTATTTTGATATTTTGTACGTTTATCATTTAAGTCGTATTGTAGTTCCCTACTTCAATTTTAATTTCACTATTTTCACAAATAGGAAAGTATTATCTTTCGCTAAAACGTAAATCAAAAACAAAATTACCAAACATTAAAAATGTATATATTTTTTTCTCCACATTTTAAATTTCTCCAACACAGCTGACGCATCAGCAAATTTTATTAGAGATAGTGTTAAGAAAGTGGAGTTTACTTTATATTTGTACACCCAACTATTTTTTACTCAGTAGATACGTTCCTTAGAAGACCGTGTAAGACAAATCGAACAAAAAAACATGCGACATATGGTAAATTTGGAGATATGTTCCACAATTTTAAAAACTCATGCACGATGAAAAATCTTTAAATATTTTCCCAAAAAAACCGTGCAAAAAGTACTAATGAAATCCATATTACATGCTTGCAAGACAAAGGCGATTCATTTTTAATACAAAAAAAAGTTAAAATTAGTGTACAGCAGTGCTTCTCAAAGTTTCAACATTCGCGACCCAATATTTCATCTTTATTTTCTTCGTGCCCCCCCCCTCATACAATAACAATATATTTAATTCAATATACTTTGACGCAAAAAATACGACACGGCTTTAATCTCTTAAGTGCCACCGGTGTATATAAACGCCTCGCTCAGCCAAAGCGTTAATTTCCCCCGACGTATATATACGTCTTTCCAAAGTACGATCTTTTCTGTCTACTGATATCTATAAACTTATTCCGAAGACTTTGGAATGCAGTAAAAGGACCTTGACAATGTTTGTGAGGGATTTGCTTATTTCAGATTATTTGTTTCTATATTCCTCCCACTACCCCAAATGCAACGCATGTGTGCGCTTTCGTAGAAAACGGTTGGCATTGTAAAGCGAATCGCCTAACTTTTAATCGTCAGTTAAGTGATTAATTATAAACTGTATGAATTAACAAGATAAGTGGTAATTTTTGTATATAATTTTATATATGGCAATCCCATTGGGCACTGGTAATTATTAAACCTGTTCTTAACTTGGTATTGTTAAATTAAGTGTAAGATACATTTTGTAGCACTGATGCATTTATAAGTGTAATATATCAGTTTAAATGTATAATTTATTTTTTATTATGTCAGAATGTATTTTGTTTAACTTTCTAAAAATTAAAATTTTTTTTTAAATATTTTGTTTTATACTTTTCAAACTGCTCGCGCCCTCCTCACAGAGTTGTCACGCCCCCCAAGGGGGTCACGCCCCACAGTTTGAGAAACGCTGGTGTACAGTGAAAATTCAATGTATGAGTACATACAACATGCAAAAATACAATTTGAAATTGGTAATAAAACTACTGATTAATAACTATTTATCACTACCTAATAACAAGAATGCACGGGTTTGAATCAAAAATGCTATCATTATTATTTGAGTCGAATATGTCTCGTGCAACAGTCAGTTTTGTTTCCACTAATACATTTATTTAGTTATTAATGACGTCTGTTGGTGTTTTCCTTGTTAAGAAGTCTGGTATTAGCAGCTGCTTAATTTCTTCTTTTTTTTTTTTGGTTTCACAACTTGTTAAAAATTGTTGATATGCTACTACACAAAGCTAAGGATAACGTTGAAATTTTAATGCACGCTCTATGCCAGTACCATGAGTAAGAAAATGTTGTCCTCGTCACTTAAATCGGTTGTAAATAGTTGAACTTCACATTCTGTTTCGTCTCATTTATGACTTCACTATTAGCAAAAAAAGTCATAAATTTGATAAATTCATTTCCATCCAAAAGGCACGAATCCCCATATTTTTTTTTTTTTTAGATTCGTGCTAGAGCAAAAGAATCCTGTCAAATAAAAACAAATAATATTTTTAAAAAAATTTAAGTCAATTATGAAAGGATGAATAGAAAGCATGTTAATAACGATTGAAAACTTCAACAAGATATGCATATATATTGGGAGAGAGTGAACTAATAGTAGGAATTGAAAAAAGAGCATGATTTGTCTACATTGTATTAACAATGCACACCCTGTTTAGCTAGTTTGGCTAAAAATCTGGTTTTCGAAGCCAACTTTTGTCATTGTTTTAACAGTTACATTGTTACAATAATAAAGACGAATCTAAGTTGTCATAGAAAACGGGTAATTAATTTAATTAACTAACCGGTAATTAATGAATTAATATTTGAAAAAAACTATATTAAGATTAAGTGGTTTCAGGGGAGTCAACTTTTTCAGAGGGCTGAAAATATAAACAATATTCAAATACATATAACTCTTTGAAATTAAAATTAAATAATTCGAATATTTTGCACTTTATTTATTAAGGAATAAGGCTTCAGAAAAAAGTAAAATATTTAAAATATAATCTTAATTTTAAAAATTATAAACATATGAAAATAAGAAATTGTTTATAAGAAATATTAATTAAGTTTTACTGCGCGCATGCTATTTTCAAAAATATTAGCTTTAATTACTAGAAATAAGTTGACTTATAAAGTAAAATGTACCCTTATTACACCGTAGTAAATTTAAATAAATAGAATAATAAATTATAATTTTTAAAAAATTTTTTTAAAAATTTCAATATTTTTCAAATATTTTGAAATACAAAAGACATATTATTCTTAATTTACTAGGGCTTAAAGTGTATGATACATTTTATAATTATATAAAGTTTTATGCATCAAAGGCTACTATTTTAGAAAATAGCGTGCGCGCAATAAAACTTATTTAATATTTTTTATAAAAAATTTCTTAATTAATTTTATAATTACTTTTTAAATTATGATTATATTTTAAACATTTTACGCTTTTCCGAAGCCTCAGTCTTTTATAAATAATGTGTAAAAGATTCGAATTATTTAATTTTAATTTCAAAGAGTTATATGTATTTGAATATTGTTTATATTTTCAGCCCTCCAGAAAAAGTTAACACCTCTGATACTTCTTAAGTATCATCCTCTACAAGTTTAAAAACATTTATTTGAACTTGATGGCATGAATAGAAAGTATTTTATTAACGATTGAAAATTTCAACAATATATATATATATATATATATATATAAGGAGAGAGTGAGCTAATAATAGGAATTGAAAAATTCGTTAAATTCCTTCACTGTGATATTCCAAATCATGTAAAAAAAGACCTTTTAAAAAAAGTTTGGTGCAAATAGTAAGTTTAATTATTTTATTCAAATTTCTTCTATGTTTAAAAAGCAGCATGAAAATAATAAAACGAATTAATTTAGAAAAAAGCTATTTGTTATACTACATTTCGGTTGCACTACTTGAGAAAATATTTGTTCTAAAACAAAGAAAAATAATAGAATTTGAAATGAAGTCTCCATTCAAGAAGTTGCATTTGGTTATAATACTTTTTTTCTAGTTTTCTTTTATATTCATTAACTATTTAACCCTTAAAAAATATTTTACCAACATTTGCAAAACCAATAAATACTGTTTTTAGTTCTTTAAAATAAACAAAATGATTTTATAAATTATTTTTATTGTTTCAGGGTCTACTGGTGTCACTTATATTTTGCTACATGAATGGAGAAGTAAGTGTGATACAAATAAAATTACTTTAAAAATATTTTCTATTAATTCTGCAATAAATAGTTAATTTTTTGTACAACGAAATTATATTGAAGCTATATTTTGTTAACTCAAGAGCGTAATTTACCCTTAACATAGCAAATAATTTATACCACGTGGTTTATATCCTATCTATCTAAAGATATATTCAATTTTTATGAAGGGTATTTTTCTTAAGTCTGTATTATGTTACTTTTTTAGTACCATCGAAGGTAGTTATTATAATAAAATAGCTTACTGAGAGAGAAAGAAGAATAGTTTATATCATCTCTCGATTTTTTTTTTTTTTTACTTATAATAAATAGCTTCATGAAAAGAACTTTCTAAATAGCTACACATCTGCTGTTTAAGGATAAATTACTCATGAAAAAACAAAGCAATATTTCAAGTTATATTTTACAACTATCAGATGTGACAGACAGTATTTAACATAAATTATTTTTTTAATAAATCATTAAGATATTTGTATGCTCAATGCAAGAAATTAAAATTCATAATTCATACTTATTATACTTCACTAATGTATAAATTTCTTAATAATTCTCATTAGACTGATTTGGTTTAAAACTAAAAAGCAATTTATGTACATCAGGGAATCTTTTAGGATGAGGCAAAAGAATGGATTTTAGGTTTATTTTATTTTATTTTCTTTATCGAACTTAACTTAAATAACTCTATACAATATTTTCTTGAAATGATCTTTATATAGTTATACTTCACTGCTTCCAATAAAAAAGAAATAATACTTTGATAAAACGATACTATAATGATGTTTCACATGGGAATAACGGGTGTAAAATTTTGCATTATTTAGTGAATTTAATTAAATATTATTTTAAAATATAATGTACTGTATCAAGAACCACTTAATAGTTTCAATTATAACTTTTGAATTAATTTTTTTTCAAAATTCATTAATATTTGTTGTATTTTATAATTTCTTTTTTACTACACTAATGAATAAAACTGTAAAGTTTCAAAGCAAGAATATCATTTGTTCCTGTTAAACCACAAGAATTTAGTAATCTGTTATTCTTCTAATCTTCCTTTCTTTATATTCTTTGCGTGAAGTGCTTAAACATGTTTGAAAAAATTGATTTAATCAAACTCCGGCGCTAGAATACACGATATTTGAACCACATTAGCTAGCAAAGAACTGTAGTCTAACCATTCTAGCGCATCATAAAACTACTGCACTCTGTGATTCAGCATTTGCACAGATTTCTTAAAACAGAAACTCGTAATATAATATTTTTCTCAGTAACTTTGAAAATATGGGAATGTCATTCATTTTTAAAATTTCCAGGCAGTTTGGAATTGCTGTTGCTACATTTACAAATGGTTTACATTAGACATACGGCATTTGTGTGAAAATGTGAACATTTTCCTTGCTGCTGCATTTTATCTCAAGCAAATCAATTCTACGAGGGACGTTCTGAAAGCAAGTCTGTCACTTACTTTTTTCACATGAAAAAGTTATCATCATCTAATCCGTCTAGGCAGACCCTCGTGGGTCAAAGCCTTCGTTTAAATTTTCCTCCATTGTGACTTCTCATTCACATTTGTTCTCCAAGTTTTTTCATTTATAATCTTAAAGTCTGATTCCACTGAGTCTGTCCATCTGAACCTATATATTATAGGCACAAAAAATACGTCATATCATTATGAACTCTACTCTTTAGAGTATTTTTCGACATACTCATCAGCGAGACTTTGAGACATTTGTAGTAGCACATGCAATCAGGGACGCCTTAATGCATGGGCTAACTATGTTCAGGCCCAGGGCCTGTATCACAATAGGGGCTGGGCCTTGTCTCGTTCTCGATTTAGCCTTACTAAGATCATGGTACGAATAATTTCAACAGTCAAATGCTATATCCGGTAACATTCTCTGAAAAACTGGGAATTTCAGACGATATTTCAACTAGCTATCAGTGTGGATCATTGTCCATGTACAGGCTTACGCTTACCAACATACACATGATTACTCATTCAGTCAAAAGACGGCAGTCCTTCCATACCGTTTATGCAATTGTAAGTGATGCAGATTTTTGAAGTGAAACTTCTTTGCGGACAGGAGTGAGTGGGAAATTTACCCAGTTCTGCGTAACAGTGAAAAGGCGAACGGAAGTAGTGATTCCCCCCATCCCCCCGAAACGTTGCCATGGTGAGGATATAGTGTGCTAGAGGAAAAGAGAGCGGGGAGGGAGGTGTACACCACGTGACTTGCGTCATATCCGTGAAAAAATTGGACGATTGCTAAGGGGGAATTGTGCATCAAAAGTATATCTTGCTGCTATGGACGAAAAGTGCTTAAGTGTTGGTAACATTAAGTGGGTACCAATGCTACTCTCGTAACGAACTTGCGTGGCGTATTTTCGTAGTTTTTATGTAATAAACGGGCCATTTTCAACGAATAAACACACCCAAAATATTACCATTATATGTCTCTTTCCATTACGGGAGTGTCTGGGGCATTGTGCATATGTCACTAATATTCGCGCCAGAATCGCTACGGATAGCGTCTTGTAAACAAACACAGTGACTTCTGTTAATGATGCATTGAGTTTATATTATTAATTTTTATTTCCATTGCATCAAAATAAATTCTGGTCAAATAGCCTAGAACAAATGCAAAAAGAGGAAAAGAGTTTAGTGAAAGGGAAAAAAAGCAAAATTAGCAGCAATACCTGGCGAAAGTCTATATATCACCAAGTAGTTCTGTCGCAGCTTTTATCATCTTTATCCATAAATTTTTAGTGCTGTACACATCAGAGGCTGCTGCAATCATTGGATCCGATGATGATTAAAAGCCGATTATCTTAACTGGAGACTTTAATGTTAATTTTGCTTCAGAAGAAGCAAAGCCACTCATTGAATTCTTGAAATGGTCACTGAATTTGACAATGAATACTGATTCTAGAGAAGAAAAAGCAAAATACGGAGCCACGATTGATGCAGTTTCTCACATTTTATTGATTAACTACAATCGAGGATTTTTACATCCTACTTTAGTTACCACACACCTATTGTGTCTTTCTTGGAAAATGATGATGCAGAAGATTGAATAAAAATATTGTCATACAATAAATGAAGTTCGAATTTTATTTGATTAAAGTTATCTCAGCAGTTTAATATAATTAGATCTATTCCTGCATTTACGGCCAACGTCGCCAAAGAAGTTTCACTTCTATCACGTGGCTTTCCACGTTGTTGTTTTTTTGTGTGTGTTTCTAGTTATTGTTTTTGTTCGAGTATTATGACAACGTTTGCTTTGCACTGTCTTCTTTTGCGTAGCATAAGTGCATCCAATATTTGTGAAGGAGCCCAAGGTCTCAAAAAGTCTTAAGACGTCCCTACATGCAATAAGTTTGAAGAAATTTCTCTTGTAAAACTCATTGCCTTGTGACGCAAAGAATTGTTTAGTAGCCTCAGTTGGTGCATTTTCATGATGCAGAATATCGACAGCGTCCTTGTCGTATGTTTAAGCGGCATGTAAAGGAAACCTTGAGCGACTGTTTGGCTTCAGATCTCCAGGCAAAATTAAGTTCCTAAGTTTGGTGTCGCGTCACCAGAGCTCGGAAGTTTCCTTCTAGGGAGGAAACTGGGCAACAAAATATCTTGCGGTGATTGGTACACTACCTATATGGAGCCACACTAAAAAGATACCAGCTCCCGAGGAATGTACTAAGTCTGAATGGTAAAACACCAATCCTCAGCTTTATTAGAAATAAAAAAAAAATAGTTGACATCTCTGTCATACATGGTTTGTAGGCGTCCATGGATGACCGACGCACTAGTCCCATGTGTCCATTCAATACCGGATAACAGCACATACTTCCATTAGTAAGCCAACTTACCTGTTATCGTAATTTGTACTCGAATAACCTTACACAGGTCAATTTACCACTACTTTCTTTTCTTCGGCGTTCTGCGCATGCGTCATTTCTCTTACGCTGACTCTTATGTCGTCTAAAGTACAATGGTTGCTGCTTCTTATGATGTTTTTTTTAAAATCTGTTGTACAATTTTCTCTTTCAAAACAAAAATGACGTTACTTACTTTTTAGAACGACCTTCGTGTATTATTTAAATCATAGCCCTTTCTTCAACTGATAATCAAAAAGGTTTAAAAATGAGTCCCCTGTCATGTCTTGTGAAAAATATTTTTATGATCTTTAACTTATAAGCGCTTTAAAAAGATAAGCAACAACAATTGCAAATTCTTAGCTCATATTGGAATATATACCAATTCGATATTTACAAAACGAAATATCCTCTTTTACGAATTACACCAAAAAATGCAAAACGGACCATATTGTCTGCATTTGAATATTGCATAATATTTGCCATGCCATTCTACTATTTGAATAGAAACGCAGAATAATTTCACAATAGTGGAGTAAATTAAATTTCGTTCAATAAATTTATAAAATATATATTCGCCTTTTTTATGAATGTAACTCATAAATTTATTCATCTTTTTCCTTTATATCCAATTTGACAAACTTTTAGAACAAGAAGTACTGCCTCTGAAAATTTACTAAGCCTTTTAGAAAGGAAACACTAAGAAAATTTCAAAGGAAGCAAGATAACTAGAAACAAAACTTTCAGTGAACATTTTTCTCAGAAACTATTTTCTTCTTTCAGCTTTTGTTCTAGGATTATATTGAAAGGCTGGATATTTCAAGGAACAAGATATGTTATTTGCGTTATTTTTCGGATTAAATGTTAAACTAATGGTATAAGAGTTAACGCTGTAAACCATTTTCAAGCTTTCTATTAACATGAGATTATAAAATTCCCATTTATATCCCATTATTTCTTCCCAATTGCATTTATGACAAACTCACATATGGAAAACATATTTTCCAAAAGAGCTATTTATTGAATTTGACTCACGTCTTTATAGACCTTTTTACTAAATCTAAAATTTATCATGGAAAAATTGCTTTATTTGTCTATATATATTTTAAAGAAATAGGGAGTTTAAACCAAATATTACTCCGATTAACTTAAATTGTTGAAATCTAATTTTAACCCTAACAGGATTGAAATTTTGGATTTAGACGCATCTTTTTTATAAACAATTAAGTTCCTAATAGTATTAATGATCACAGAGATGCATTTACATCCCATATAAATGAAATGCCTTTATGGAACAGTAATATGCATACATCAATTTCTAGAAATATATTCAATTTTTGACTTCGAAATAATAACTTAACTACACACAAAGCAGACAAATTCGATAATATTAAAAATTATTCCATCACTTTTTGAATCATGATTATTGAATGTATATCATTATTTGTACGTATTTTACATAATACCTAAACGTAAATTAATTTAAAAATCATATTTAAATATTTTTCACTAAGGAAATAACCTTCAAAAAATCAAAGTGATAACATAAGTACCAAAAGTAGTATTTAAATAAATTTTAATTAGGTTCTTAACTAGGAAAGTTTGTCATTGATCAAGAACTCCTAAAATCATCATGTAATATATATAAAAAAATATAGTAAGAATTTAGGATAAAAATTGGGTGAAGAATACATCTTGGGATTCCTTGCGGGATGTGGCAAAGAAATCTGTATTGCAGTTAAGTTGTGAAAAAACAGAGAGGAAGCTTCGCTCAGGATCTAATATTCTTGTTAACCCATATGTTTCGTTTGAAACTGTTAAAGGAATTACGAAAAAAAAAGACACGTGGGCTTATCTAAATAAGCCAGTAACTGCCTCCAGACAGTGGTGATCAATTTTGTCTAGTGGTATGTTACGTGCTTACGAATCCATAGGTCGCGGGTTCAAAACTTCTGACAATGATGACCTTTGCTGAAAAGAAAAACGCAAACCTTCTGTGATGTGTTCAGACCCACTCGACTTAGCAAACAAAAGTCGTCAGACTCACGTTTCTGTACACGCGTGAATGATTTGAATTCCGTTAACCAAAGTACGCAGTGCACCTTTGGCTGTGGCTTCTACATCATAACTAATGAAGTCAAGTGCAACAAGTTTATCATCTGCGATTGCCGAATAATGCCCGAACGTTATCTAATGCACTTATAAATATATCAGTGCTGCACAATGTATTTTATTATTATTTTTTTAGCAATACTAAGTTAAAAACAAGTTTATAATAATTAGCAGTAACCCTATGGGCATGGCATAAAATTATTTACAAAATTTAATAATTATCTTAATAATTTGTACGTTTTATAATTAAAGCCGTGTTGTAGCTTTAGTGTCAAAGTATATTATTATTGAATTCAATACATTGTTTATGTATGGATGGGGGTACAATGAAAATAATGATTGAAAATTGGGTCGCAGATATTGAAAGTATAAAAACACTGGTTTAATCGATAATTTTGTTAAGATGTGCTATTTTTTTCAAAGCAGTTTACACATACTGAAATATAAATGCACATTGTCCATTCGAAATATTTTATTGATGTTCAAAAATTGTGCATTAGACGTTTTGTTATCTTACAAACTGTATAATTATCATTTGCCAATCAATTTTTAAGTCATCATCTATAATTTTTTTTTCAATCAAGAAGAACTTTTTTCTAAGTTTTTTACTTGGTTACATACATTTTCAAAATGCTCTATAGTTTCTTTCTTTTTCTTTTTTCTTGTTGTTGTTAGATTTATACATATTTTATATATAAATTAGTCTAACACAACAGCAACAAAAATAAAACATACATTTAATTTTATGATTTAAAAAAAAAAACTAAATAGAGTAATTTTGTGTTTTGTGTACAATTTTTAACCTGATCATTAGTTTGTATCCAATCTTTGGCATACAGTACAAGTAAACATTTTGTATTTTGTTCCTACCTGCTTCTAGATGTAAAAATTGATTCTAAATAAACTGGCGTGTGTAAAAGCGTTTAGAGTTAAAAATTTATTAAAACAATCGTATCCTTCCCATCCATTGTGTACCCTTCCTTCAAAAAACATCCGCATGCAAGTTTTTTTTTTATTTATGTGCTTTATATGTTTCGTTAATGGCTGCACATTACTTTAGTTGTTTTAGACCTATAGTTAAGCACAGCATATGAGCCATCGCAATCTCTCAACAGATTCTGAACTTGTTATGGCGATCGAACGAGAAATTCAGGACAAATCGCCAACTCCCGCCAGCGTCCAGTAAGCGGCGATCCACCTGTTTTTTTTCCCTTTCTTCTATCAGGACGACCCGTGAACCACGTGACCTGTAGGAAGTAGGTTCCCAAATTTGATTTATCTCTGCATGCTATACCGTGGTTAATATTTTTATAGTTTCATCTTTCCCATACACCTACATGCATGATTTTTTTCTGTGCGGCTTCAGTGTTATTTATGCTTTTAAATGTATAATCCGAAATTGAATTCTTTAGTAACTATTTACTTTAAATGCAATGAAGTTTAAAATATTTCTGGTCAATTACTAGGTTAGTTTAATGGATGGAATATTCAGAAAGATAAACCGAATATATTTATTGTATTTCTTTTCTTCGTTTTTAGTAAATATTCTAAATGAAGCATATGCAGTAATACCCCGAACTTACCCGATAGGTGGGACGGTGATACCCGCGTAATCCGGGGTATGATTTCGCAAATAAATACACACAAATTATTTTTATTTTGGCCGAAGTGGAAAGAAATTGATATAGAAGGTTTCGTAAAATCTACCATAAAAGTCTGCCAGCTCAATTTTCCTTTTTCTCGATAAATTTCCTCGTAGTATCCCAATAATTCTTATATTCCTTAGTTTGCTGGAAAAATATGCTCGTCGTTAGAGTTTATATTTTCCAAAAATTTGGAACTCTTTTTGTTTTATTAAAAATGAGGACTTCTGTCAGATTTCCAACCGACATTCGATCTTCTGATTATGTCGGAACTAAGACTTCTTCAATCCCATGCTTTTACAAATGCATTTCTGTGAGCTCATCAATTGTCAGTTCCAGATTGTGGAAATCCAGCAGTTCTCGAAACTTATCACTATGCACTTCTAAATAATTTTGCCTTTCAATATTGGCAAATTCTTCAATCACATTACCAATTTCACCAATTCATTTTTTAAACAAAAAGCGAATCAACAAGAATTTCAAATCGCGTTATTCCGGATTCGCGGAAGTCTGGGGAGCGTTAATCGAGGCATTACTGTACTAAGATGAAATAGAATTAACAAACTCTATATTTAATAAAAGACCGTGTTGAGAATATACATATATATATAAGGTATTTAGGATAAAACTTTCGCATTCAAAATGTTGTGAAAAAAAGAACCATTGCTCAGTTTTTTGAACTCAATATATTTGAAAAGGCGAGAAACTATAAGACATAAGAAAAAAAAAGTTCCAAAGCGTATCAAAAGATAGCGCTGAAAGCTGTATAACGAAAGTGGATTTGGCTACAAGTGGCACTTTGAATTGAAATACAACTGCTTTGGCATGAGTTGCATATTAAACCAACGGTACTGTTCATTGTGTATGATTGCTTAGTTATTTGAAGTGCCGGCTGGGTGCCGTAGTTGGTGTGTCGCTGGCCTTCTGCACCCAAAGTTGCGGGTTCGAATCCGGCACAAATAGGTGGATTTTCATAATGCAGAAAATCGACAGCGTTCATGTTGTATGATTATGCATGTAAAAAATCCCGTAAGTGTTCGTTTGGCTTGAATGCTGTCGGCAAAATAAATTCCTCAATACAAATTTCGCATCGGCAAAACTCAGGTGCCTTCCTCTGGGGAGAAAACTGGGCATTAAAATCACTTGCTGCAATTGGTATCGCCTATATGGTGCCGCACTAAAAAATGATACCAGCTCCTAGGAAATGTACTAGTCTGCAAAGGTAGTACCAATCTGCAGCATTAGAAAAATTAGAGAAAGAAAAAAAATGTTATTTGAGGGAATAATTATTCCCTACTCATTCAACAGTTGTTGCACTGTTAGAGAAAAGCCCATCCACAATAGCAAGATTGTACCACATTAGATGGTAAAAATCATTTTATAGTCATTGGGCAAAAACCACATTAAAAAAAACAATGAAAACACCAATATTTTTTGTTGTTGTTATAGTCCATTGTGTTTTGCTCTTCTCCCAATACATTCAGTTCAAATTTGAAGTCATTTTCAGCTTCTTTCTTACAACATTTTCTAATTTAATCAGCTTGTATACATATATTGTATAAAATATTAGTGAGTCATATTAATAAATTTTAGTTTATTTTTGGATTAATTACATGCGTTATGTATTAATAATGAAAGCTAAAACTTTTATTTTGTTATTCTCATGAAATATTTTATATGAACCATGTCACGTAACGTTAAGATATTTCATCATATACAGAAACTCTACTAATTTTTTATTATTTACATTAGACACGATAATTCACAACAGATAAGCACTCAAACTTTTTTTAACAAAATATTTCACATGCTTAACCAACCTTCCTTTATCATCTATGAATATGTATATGAATTCCTAAATGAAACACAAAAGTTTTTGAAGTCTGAGATATCTAATCAAGTAGGTAACATTAGATTGGACCAAAAATGTCCTAAAGGACAAAGCTTATAATTTTAATCAAATGATATTGTTTCTTTCCCTTTAAGACTAATTAGAAGTAAACTGAGTTTAAAATTCTATGTCCTTTATAGAAGATTTAATGCCTTAGAATTGCAATTCTAATTTGGGACTTTAATGAATTAAATGCAAAGCTTCAATGTAAAACTATACATAATTAAAATGGAGAGTCGTGTGTATTATATATTAATTAAAGCAGTGGTCTTCAAACTTTTTCGGCTCACAGAACCCTTAGAACTATAAAATGTAAAAAGAATTAATTTCATTAAGAACAAATTTCCATAACATCCGTCAATATTTTTTTTTGTCTATTTAAAAAACTCTCATATTTTATCAACTAACAAACTATTTCTCCTTCGTCCAGTAAAACTCTAATCGTTGATTTTCTCTAGGTGCTATATCTTCTGAAGCGTACTTACCAAAGATATCGTTTACGTCACGACTTAAGGGGTAGAGCCCAGTCCAGTATCATGATGCACCCCGTCTCGACGACCCAGGTCTCTTCGATGGCGGAGACTACGCAGACTAATCACCATGGACTTCACTACAGAACCAAAAGTGGCGACAAACATCTCGATATTGCCACTTCTGTGACCGAAGCAAACGCCTTCGAAGACGTGACCCTGGTCTAAAGAATTACATTTTTCTCGCTTACACATTAGTGTTTCACATACTCTGTTAATTGTTTTTAAACTCTCATGTGTTAGTGGGTAGAAGCGAATTGTTGTTCTTTTAGACGAATGACTTTGTTCAAGCTTCATAAAACTTAGCATTTACCAGCTTTTACTTCATTTTGCATCACAGTGTTTTCAATTTGATTTAATATTTAATATAAGGTATAGGGTACTAGTTTTAACTGGTATTGGATAGTGGATATTGTTAACGTGTAATGATTTTAGTCCTTTCAAAGTATTTGACTAATCCAAAATTTATCGATTAACCTTTGAAACTGGCTATCTATTTAAAAGTTGTTAAACATTTTTTGAAAATCACTAACTTGCACTCTATGCTTTATGTTAGAGATTTGCTTCTTTTCAGAGATTTTTTGCTTGTTCATAGGTTTAAGACTTAAAAATATTTTATACATAACACACTCACGTCTTACTTAAACACCTTTATTAATTTTATCATTGATTTTTTTCTTACATATTATTATAGAAAAAATATTATTAGCTTTAATGGAATATAAAACATTTAACTAAATAACACACATCAGAGCATCACATTGCATCATGAAAGCCAAGTTCAGATATGCCAGTTGTGTTTAATGAGTAGTAAGAATAATTTACATCCTCATACACATTTTGCAAAAACTGTAATTTGTTTTTTTTTATAAAGAAAGATATTTAACCAATATGCATAAAAAATATGCTTAACCAAATGCTCAGATAATATTATAATTCTATGTATATTTACTCTCTATGTTTTGTATTTACCTTGCTGGTACTTACGTATTACCGTAACTGTATTGGCGACAATATATGAAACGAAGCACACATGGTCGCCAATTCAGCGTGTATGACATATGCGAAATCGAGGTGGCCAACTGGCGAGTTATCTTGAACGCTGTCATTCTTGCGATATTAAGTAATACCAAATTACTCTCATTAACGCAATAAATATATCACTTTATGTATGCTGGAGTGAATTTAATTTTACCTGATAAAATAATTCCATTCCTGATTAAAAATATTCTTACTTCAATCTTAGCATATTTTAACTGTTAAAAGGAATATATTTTAGTATCTTATTAAAAAACTTTTTATAAATTCTAACTTTATTTGTTAAAGAAGATTATATTAATAAAAACATATCCTCTAAGACCGAAAAAGGTGTCTATTCTGCAAAAATGTCATACAGAAATGTGCTTTTTTCACAATTTAAATATTTATGTGCGTTTGTCATTTTGTCACGCAATGAATGTTTAGAAATACGTATTATATTGTAAATTTCGCTAAGTTCACTGTACAAAACTCATTGAATTGATGTTATGTTTTTCTAGACTCAGTAATGATGAAGATATAAAGAATAATGGGGGAAAAAATGTTCGAATAATGTCCTAGTTGTTTATTGCATTCATTCGGGTATATTTCCATGTAACAGAAATATTTCGTGTAAACTTTATTGAGGTAGAACTTCACTAAATAATTGTACTATTACACTATGTACTTTCATCTGTGTAATTTTTCATATGATATGGTTATCTATGTAGTAATTTTTTTCTCTGTATTATATTTACATAAGTGAATGATATCTACTTATCTGTGTTTCAAAATGCTTTCAAATGAAATAAATGTCATTTCTCTTTTCATATGTTTTGTTTTAATCCAAGTATTTCACAACGTCATTTGATAGCTATTTATAAAATGATTTTGTCAGACGTTTTAACCTTAAAACACTTAATATTCATTGAAATGTTTAAGAAACACACATCCATCGGTGTCTTTATAATGGTGAGAAAATAAAGGAAAGTGGATACAGTCTGTTCAATTAGGGAACAAGCCAAAGGTTTTTAAATAATAACAAGTTGAAAAAAAAGAACCTTAAAAATCCACCTTTATAAAATACAATAATACTCTAGGAACATAGCGTTGCGGAGTGCCGCGAAAATGTTGATGTGAGTTTTTTATAATAGAAAAGGTAGTGTTGCCACAAGCTTAGCAAATGTGTTGGAATAATAAAATACACAACCAACGTGCGGCACCACTTCTTAAACAGAAATTAGATTAAGAATAAACCTGAGCACGGATATGAATAAAGATACAGTCACACATTGATATTATAATTTTAAATTTTGACATTAACTTAAGGATATGCGTTGTTTCTCTGAATGCTTATCGCGTGGAAAATATTCAGGCTCCAAAAACAGTCTAATACTGTATTTTAAATAAAAAATAAATTGAATCATAATAACATATATATAGGGTAATATATAAAAATGTAGAGCACTTAAGCCCCCCCCCCAAAAAAAACTACATCTCTTTTGAAACAAATTCAGTTTCTACAACAATGAATATAGCAGAATATTTAAATTTTATGAAGGGAAAAAACTCATTTAATAAGACTCCTAGCTCATTACAAATTTACCATAGTATCTACAATTAAGAATTATAATAAATACTATTTTCAAAATGCTAAAAACCTCTACGTATTTAGAAAGAACTGCATTCTTCAAAAACAAACTATATACACGAGATAAAGTGAGACACAATAAAGTGAGACTGGTCAAATAAATCATTGAACTTACAGAATCGGTTCTCCGAGACATAATCACCTTCAAAGTAGTTAGTTCCTTTCAGCTTTTACACACTTTTGGATTGGGTGCTGCCATTGCTGGTAACAGTTCTGGAACGAGGGTTTTTGAAGTCCTTTTAGGAGATTTTCCGATTTTGCCTGAACTTGCTCAACTACGGTAAAATTGGTTCCCCTTCAGCAAGACTTAACTGTAAGAAATAAACCATAGTCTCATGGAGCCAAATCAAGTGATTAAGGATGATGTCCCAACTTAGTAATGTTTTTGCTGCTCATAAACTGCTTGACAGATAGGGCCATACGAGCAGATGTATTGTCTTGGTGCATCAGCAATCCCTCACTCCCCAATTCTGGTCTTTTTACCCTACTTTTTTCGTGAAGTCTTTTTAGTACTTCTCAATAGTAGTGCTGATTAACAGTCTGACCACTGATGTGAGTAGGAACCCTCTCATATCACTAGTTTTGGCTATGTTTTAGTCTGTAATCACTAACCTTGGGCACCCAGCAAGTTCATCACCTTCCACACTAACCCTTCCCCCTGAAAACCTCTTACACCATTCAAACACATGTACACTAGACAAAGTTTCACCTCCATAAGCCTCGGTTAATATTTGAAATGCTTTCGTGGCTGATTTCTTCACAAGAAAATTGCTGTTGATTTGACATTTTCCCGGCAGAAAACAACTGTACTTTTTCACTCAATGAGGTAGTACTCCCAACTGATGAGATCCATTAAGACGAAACTATCCACATGGATAGAGGAGGTATGTGGGATGACGTCACCAAAACAGTTGTTGTCAACTCCTCTCATTTTTCAAGCTACTCACTTAGTATTTTTTGTGTCACACTTGCATTGCATAAAACTTAAAATTAAAAGAAAGAAGAAAATTTGTTTAATAACAGCAGCAGCATTGGGGCACATTTTCTAAGAAGCTTCATTTCTTTAAAAATGATTTAGAGCTTTAATATAGGAAGAACTAAATCCTTTCAATGAGGAAAGAATGAAGTCACTATTATTGAGATTACTTTAGCTTAATATGGTGAGGAATATAATTAGAATTTGAAAAAATTTTTAAGATACAAAATTATTTCAGCCTTAATGTATTGTAACAGTTAATTACAATACAGGGCAGCATAATTTGTTATACAACTTACATTTTTTTCTCTTAATGTTCTACATGAGCTATCCCTTTACTTGTTAAAAAGAAAACTTATTTATCTAGCGAATATTTTTAAGTTATATGACGCTGTACTATAAACAGATGTATGAATAATAAAGTTTCATATTTTTGTTAAATTCAAATGTTTTCGGATCCAAGAATGCTTACCCCTAAATTTTAGGCTCTCGTAAGTTTAGCGAGTGAGTGAATATTAATTTCACACTGATCATCTACACGAGGACTATTGGTGGCGGACCTCGTAATTTAGAACCATGGTCAAGTGACGATTACGACAACTGAGCCATCCCTCTTCTAACTCTCACACCACACCAACAAGAGGATGTTTGGTCTCTTGACAGATTTAGCGTGCATCACTTCTCTACACGGCGGGTCTTTAGTGATACGGGCTTGAACTCATGACACGCCAGTCAAGAGTTCGTTTCCTTGACCACTTGACTACCACGGCCACAGTACATTTGGTGAAGACAGCCTTATAGGAAAGAAGATAGCAACAACTTTAAATGGCTAAAAATTAAATATTTACAAAATGTGATATGACACTTGGAAGTAGAAAGTATCACGAAAGTATAGCTATAATTAGAATATGTATGTAATGAAAATACGTAGAGGGATTCAAAAGTTCCCAGACTGAGTCTATAACTTAAAAATAAATATGCCAATAAACTGCTGAAACACATTCTACCACGAAATAAGACTCTTGAGTAACAACACACTTTTTTATGGCTTGTAAAAGTCTCATTGAAACATTTCTGGAATCCATTTCGAGCCATGTCCTTTAATTTAACCTGCGATGCACGTTTAACCTCATCGGCAAATTGGTCTTCGTTAAACATGTGGGGAACAATATGTTGACCCACTCTATGCATGTTAAATCCTTTTTCATTATCCATTGACATGTGGCTAGGATATCCCAACTGATTCTGCTATTGTTTGAAGCCTGCTCTTAAGTACCGCAGCGGAAAACTTTTCGATGTTTTCAGCGGTGCGGGAAGTCTGCGAACTGTCTGAGCGTTTGCCGTCCTCGACACTTCACTGTTTTTTCTGAAACGTAGATGCCACTCAAAAGCTTGCATTAGCGATTATGTATCACAGTCTTACATTTGCTTTAAAATTTCTTAAGTCTCTATAGCACTTTTTCCCAAATGAACACAAAAATTAATATCCATTATCCGCTCAACAAACGCCATTTCTTTCAATCGCTGACGACTAAATACATTCGCCTACAAAATACGACGCCGCACAATGGTCAGTTTTCCCGATCTGGCGCTCGGAAACCCCAAAAATAAAATTGCGCGGAAATAAAAAAACAACCCACAATTTTTGGTCCTCTTGAGTTCCCTAGCCCTGTGGTAAACATTTTTTGTCAGTACCCGATTGAAAATTTTCAACAAACATCGGTATAAATCGGGTTTGTTCTTTCTACAAGAAACACTTGCGTGCCTCATTTTCTAGTCGGAAGTTCAATCGTTTCGTCTGAAAAAAATTTTGCAGATTTTAGCGGGTTCTTTTTTTTGTCTTTTTTTGAAAATACATGCCATGGATAAGTAATTTCTTGAATTAACTTTCAAATTAGGTTCAAGTTCGATTAAAAATTATAAAAACAAAACATTTCGCACAGCATGTAACTCCTTCTTACGTATGTTGGTTTTTTTTTTTTGTGTTTAATGGACTATGAACTTTTGGGATTGACACGGATGGATCACAGTAACACTTAAGTCACATAGAGTAGATATAGACCTTTAATTTAATACCAAATTTAGCTGCTACTTCCAGCAACTCCCATAGTTATGATTTTTTTCAGCTTTGGCCGATGTTATTACTCGGCGTGCCTTATTCGATGTGTGGAAGAAAGAGCAAGATCCCAAGCGCAAAACTTATACTGTTATGAGTTTTAATAGGACTACAACATACTTTGATAAATATGAGGACCAGCTTCATTTTTAATTTAGAAAATCTGTTAAAAATTGCTGCTCGTTTGTGGGGGGGGGGGAATGGATGAGGTGCCGTAGAAATGAAAAGTTCTTCTCCAAGTTGAATGAATGCGTGTTGTCGGGAGAGTAAGATTTATACCATCCCAATCAACTCCAGGTCAACCCTCAAAATCATTCGGAGAATGCTAAAGCCACGGCAAGAGGCAAAGAGTACGTACTTCTTCTTGCTTCAGCAAGCAAGCAAGAACTGGCATTTGCAACAAGAATGTCAATGCAAGGAGCTGGAGAAAGAGATGTCTGCCTTAAGTTTTGAAACAAGTGACTACTTGCTCACCTAGACGTGCTATTCGCCTGAAGAAATGCTTAGCCCTAACATTCAGAATCGGCGAAAAAAATGACTCCTGACCAAGCCTTGGCTCTTATGTCGACACCAAAATGTCAAAAGGCCAATATAATAGAATAAAAGGAAATAGCAAAGAGTTCCACGCTGTTATTTACCCCAACTATAATAAGCTTATACAGTCTAAAATTAACTGTTATCCTCCTGGTATCGTCATTAATGAAATATCAGCAGAGGTTCCAATGCAAGCGCTTGTTTACCACACCTTATGCAGATTAGCTAAAGCTCAGGAAGATGTTTTGAAATAAATTGATAACCAAAATAGCATTATATCACTGAAGGCGAGGTTTAAGGCTGATGCATGGTAGACACCTAAAGATTCGTCAGGGTAAAAATTTTATAATTTTAGTTCTTTCCATCATTTGTTTTTCATAAAAATATAATTTTTCTATATTATGTGAAGCAAAAAAACTTTAAATGTGGAGTATATTAGGCTTTTGGTTGAATTTTAGCATGTATATCATTTTATTATTTTTTTCTTCAAAATTAAGATTTTGTAAAATCGATCCCTAAAGGTTTTTAAAACATCCTTAGAAATATTACAAAAAATTAATTAAAACAAAAAGGATAAAATCTAAAAAAACTTAAAAATTTTTTTTAAAAAAATTAGGTTTGTAAAATTTTGTGAATAATATGTGCAAAATTTTATTTCGTATCATTTTTTTTAAATAGAAACGTTATATGAAATGCTAAAATATAAATTTTAAGTACATAAAAAAAATGCTTAAAGGGTGCCGAGTTAACTTTTAAACACTACGTATTAACCTGTATTGTATATGTACATTGTTAAGCTTGATTGTGTTTGTTTATGTTAAAATTTAATTTTTTTTAACATGCCGCTCTATTTCTTGTATATATTCTCCCATGCGTCAAATTACTGCTTATGTTAATATCCTTAGATCCTTATTTAAAAACTAGTTCCCCTCAGCAATCATTTATTCTTGATCAAATTCAAACTTGACATAAGGTTCACCTTATTTCTTGGGAAAAAACAAAAGAGAATAACCAATATACATTAACTACTACGATTTTTGATCATTAGATATAATTATGAAGACTTCAAAGCTATAAAATAATTTCCGTGTGCCAGATCGGGAAACTACACTGTGCGCCGTGGCGACCCACCGATCCCGTGATTTGGAACAAACTTTTTTTGAAAAGGGGAGGAATGCAATAATACAGAAATGTTATAGTAGTCTCTCTGCTGCAAAAGTTTCTACGCTATAGGCTCAGACCTGGAACTTTTGAATCCTACTAGTATATATAACTATAATGAATACAACATATAAAAATATTCTATTTTTGTACCTTATTGTGTATACAGCAACATATTATTCAGTTCATTTTGTATCTGTACATGCATATAACCAGTGAGGTTCTGGGTATGTAATATTAATTTGTTCCAGAGCGAAACCGTTCAATACATCTGTAGGTGTTTCGTCATAGATGAATTCATCAATCAGGTTAAGGTGTATCTCAATCTGCATCATTGAAAGAGGGTTGATTGTGGTGGAGTAATTTTCTGAATTCCATCTATAATATCCCAATCATCTCTAATTATGCGGTTTTCTTGTAGAAAGCCACACTGGATATTCAGATTTCTTGTTTTGTCTTAGAAATTAGTCCAAAAGGGATTTCTTATGTGAAATAACTTTTCATGTACGACAGCGCCCTATTCCTGTATGCTAGCTTTTGTCGGCATTGACAAAGTAAATAACGGCAAATGATCGATTCATTATCGGCCTCGTCATTTGATTATGATCTTATATAAACTCACGCCTTCAATCTTCAAACGAATTTTGCGGGAATAGTGTACAACCTTTACAAGAGTCAATAATTAGATTCTACGACTTTTGAAGCTTGCAATCTTAATCATCAAGCAACCTGTTGAATATTGTGTGATGAAATCAGTCGAAAATTCCCTTTCATCGAACTTGCTTATAAGAATCTTTAGTTTTATATTAATTGAAACGTGTTTAAATCCCTTCTACCTTGTGACCCAGCTAAACGTGTGGAAGGAACTAAAAGATCATACGACATGATGAATTATAATGATTTTATTTATCACTATAAACAACTCAAACACAAATAATACTTTAAATAAAATAATTAAATTCAGTAATAGAGCGAGAGAGAGAGACAAACTCGCATTTGGGGAGTATATGTTCAATAATACAGCTCCTCTCTCCCTTAATATTACTTTACACAGAGCTTATGTATTTAATGACCGCATTATTCGTTTAACACTCTAAACATCAATTTAATTTAAGGTAACAGTACCTAAACTTAGGCAGACTTCTATTTAACCCAAGTTGACTTTAACACTTCTGGGTTGTAGTCTTTAACAAGGACATAAACCAAATCCGGTGAGATCCACCTTGTAACGAACTTATCACGCCTTAGTCTTGTTATCTAAACTTTTGGCTTTCTTACTTTTTGTTTACGTATTCTTTTCACTACCAATTCACTAAATATTCATCATTCACTTCACGTCTAATCCACTAACTCACAAACTCTCGAAGAAGGAATATATATATTAAACTTAATGTGCATATCATGTTTTCTTCTTTTAGAAGAAGATTGGTTAAAATTGCTGGTTCAAAAGAATACCCATAAGGAGTTGAGAGTTGAAGATCGCGTACATTTCCGTCACAAAATATTAAAGTTT
>BMAO01004091.1:0-30689 GCA_019973975.1 Trichonephila clavata
CAGTAAAGCCCAAAAATGAGCCCCGACTACCGACTCTTGATGGTGACGTGGAATGCAGACGGAGTAAACTCCCGCAATCTTGAATTGCGGGACTTTATATATAAATAAGTATAACCCGGAAATTATAGCCCTACAAGAAACATGGCTGAGACCAAGCCACACTCTCACTCTGGCAAATTACAGAACATATAGAAATGACAGAAAACAAAACCCGCGACGCAACCAAAACTTTAGATGCGGTGGCACTGCCATTCTAATCAAGAACACAATAAAACACACACGAATCCCAACACCTAACTTAATAGACGCAGAAGCGACAATGGTCGCCATCACCCCTGAAAGGGGGGAAGCCACACTAATAACTTCAATTTACATACATGGCACTAGCTCAACAGCCACCATTGATACTAACATAGACGCAATTTTAAATTTAGGCTTTCCCTCATGTATCATCATGGGGGACTTTAACGCTAAACATCCCGCATGGGGATGTGATATTACAAGTATCAGAGGACATAAAATAAAAACTTTACACGGAACAGAAAGGACTCCGAATCATAGCTCCGCCCAATCCCACAAGATTCGGACATAACTCCGCTCCACATTAGACTTCGCTATCACATTGACGTTGATTGGCCGTGCCTCACGGAATCCAGATCGGAGCTTAGCTCCGATCACAACCCAGTCACGTTCAACTTCATTAACAACACAAATTTCTCCAATATCCTTCATAAAAGGCACACAAAATTAAAGACAAACTGGAATAATTACACAAATAACTTAATAACCCCGAACACCTTAACATTATAGATGCAAACACACCAGAAGACATAGACACCCAGGTCGCCGCCTTCACTCAAAACTACAACAAGCACACAAAAATGCATCCAAACCAATTAAAAATAATGACACCTTTTACATAAGCAGGGACCTCAAGGAGTTGTTCAAGGAACGCAACAGAGCCAGAAAATACTGGCACTTCACGAGGAGCCCTGCTGACAAAAACACTTTAAATAAAATTCAAAAGAAAATAAAAAACACAATAAAGATTTTCACGCAAAAACAAATGGAGGAATCGCTAGCTTGCCTGGATCCGGAAGACGGCACCCTATGGAAAGCCACCCGTGAATTCAGGAAGAAAGCACCCCCGATTCCAGCCCTTAACGGCCAGCCAAAATTGCATATAGTAACACAGACAATGTGAGCTCATTGCTGACTCACTACAAAATCAGTTTAAACTTAATAATATCTCAAATGACACTGATAGGGCAATTACACATGTCGTTCACACCTATCTAGAAAATGAAAATAACTTTATTAACATTCCTCCACCCCACCCCCACTACCTAGTGAAATCATTGATTACATAAGCAAGATTAATATTAACAAAGCAGCGGGTATGGACAATATCACCAATAAGATGATAAAGCACCTCCCGCTGCTCCCAATTTTTGAAATAACTAACATCATAGCAAATATCCTCAAGCTAAGTTACTTTCCTCGTCTCTGGAAAACCGCAGCAGTCATACCAATACTCAAGCCCGGTAAAGACCCTACCCAGGCATTAAGTTACCGCCCATATCTTTACTCCCGATTCTCAGCAAAATTGCTGAGAAAATTTTTATTAAAAAGATTGTATGACCACGCCAACATGAGGAGTTTGATCATACCTGAGCAACACGGTTTCAGACCCGGACTATCGACCTCCCACCAACTCCTAAGAGTGGTGGAAAAGATTAAGTCCGGTTTTGAAAATTATAAATCGACTGGTGCGGTTTTCTTAGACATACAAAAAGCCTTCGATCGCGTTTGGCACGAAGGACTCATATATAAATTAATTCGCTATAATTTCCCCCCCCCCCCAAATGATAAAACTAATTTTTTCCTACCTCAGAAATAGAAACTTCAAAGTCAAAATTAACTGCACGTATTCCACCCCCAGACCCACTGAGGCGGGGGTGGCCCAGGGAACTTTAATCTCCCCTTCTTATTTAATATTTATGTGAACGACATACCGATCCACGACAACACAATTTTGTGCATGTACGCAGACGACACAGCAATTTTGGCTACCCATACTGACTTAAAAACTCATCGCCAGAGCACTAAACCGACACCTCTTAGCGCTAGAGGACTGGTTCTCCAGATGGAAAATTGCACTAAATGTTGCAAAAACGGAGGCCGTCCTCTTCACTAAGAACCGCAAAATAAATCAGACAAAAATATTCTTACACAACGAACATATCCCTTGGTCTCAGCACACCAAGTATCTTGGTGTTACGTTGGATAAAAGACTCACTTTCAAACAACACGTAACACAAATACGAGGTAACTTTATTAAGAAAGTCACCTCGCTAACCCCGTTATTGCATAAAAGATCTAAATTAAGCAGATCTAATAAACCACTTATTTTTTCCTTACTTCTAAGACCAATTATTACCTACGCCTGCCCAGTATGGGGTTTTCGCAGCTAAAATACACATTAATAAGCTAGAAATACTACAGAACAAAACACTAAGGCAAATCTTGTGTGCCGATTGGTACATGAGAAATGCCGATCTCAGACGCGCGATTAAATTTAAAACTATCCGGCAGTTCATGCAAAAACTGTCGGTAAACTTCTTTAAAAACATAGACACATCAGATAATCCCTTGATCCAAAAGATCGAGAAGTACACACCGACACACACCACACACAGACCCAGGAACATCCTGTTAAACTAATCTAAATGAAACAAATTCTCCATAATTACATTTATCAAGATTATCTCCTACACTAAATTAAATATCATAAATCACTACAGACAACAACACCCAAGCAGAGTAGCTTCCAAAGCTGTAATGCAGAGGGCAGCACTCACCAACGGACACGGCGACAAAAAACTACGACTCTATTCCATCTACACACAACAGGTTACTCCCTCTCGCCCGCGAGAAAAGAGAACCTCCTTTATTACACCCATAACATATCAAGATAAGCTGCTACCCCCCCTCCGGGCGGTTAGGTAATAATATATTTTTAAAAAAAATGCTAATCCGCAAGTAATTTTCTCGCTACATAATGCAATTCTCCAATTTTCTAAAGTTGTACTATTCCTAATTATTTTTCTCAGTAAACTATTTTTATATTAAATCCTCTTAAAATTTCATTAAGTCATACTTTATAATAAATGGGCAAGTTTTTTAATTCTCTCATGTTGTATCACCCTAAGACAGGAGATAAAAGCCCTGACGGGCTAGGTGCTCCAAAAACAAAATCCAGCTACGACTTGAAGAAATCAAAAAGAATCTAACCAGAGTGCACAATTCTGTTGAGTGCATGGACTTTTGTGTACTAATTGACAACGTTATTCAGGGTATAGATACCTTTGATTTTCAAACCCCTACCGCCAAAAATCAATTCAGTTTCGTCGCATACAATATGCAGGAAGAAATCCGGTCTCTTTATATTTCTCTCAAAAAGACGGAAATGGACATGGAAAAGAAAACACACGACGAACTCCTCAAGCAATGGGGAATCATGACGGAGAAGGAACTCGCCGAATTTGTCCCAGTGACAAATAAGAAACAAAATAGGCCTCTCTCACCGGTAACGGATACGACATCGGCCAAAAAAGTGAAGACGGACTGGGATAACCAATACCAGGTCCTCACCGTAGACGACCCACCAAACGATCAACAACCTGATGACCAAATGGACGCGCCTAGTAGGGGCCCATCTCCGGTACAACGGATAAGGCCACCCCCACCAATCACAATTGACAACGTCGATCATCCTGCCCAACTGCTCAAAAGACTAAAGAGTCCATGACTAAAGAGAAGCTAACGGCCCACACGAGAGGTAAGAGCATCAAACTACCCAGAAACCCCCGAAGCGTACCACAGGATACGTAAATTAATAGATGACGAGAAACTCGAAGCCTTCACATTTCAGTTCCCATCTGAACAAGAATACCGAGTAGTAATTAGAGGAATGCCAGCAGATATGCCAGTCAATGAAGTCATTGAAAATCTCGAGGAGCTGGGCATTCACCCCAAAGAGTGCAGAGTCCTTATCAACAGGAAAACAGGTCAGCCCATGCCCATCTTCTTCGTCTTTCTGGAGAAAAATGAAGACAATCGTAACATCTACAACTTAAAGGAGTTGTGCTTCATGAAGATTGTCGTGGAGACGATGAGAGGAAAAATTGGCCCGGCGCAGTGCTACCGCTGTCAAGGATTCTTTCACGGTTCAAGGTTCTGCACGCGGAACCCAAAATGCGTGAAATGCGGGAAACCTCACCTGACAAAGGACTGCACTAAAACCAAAAATGAAGAGCCAACATGCTGCCACTGCCAGGGCAACCACCCCGCCAACTTCTTAGGATGCCCCCAAAATCCCCTGAACAGACCTCCACCTCCTCCAGAAGTCAATTTTTGGGAAGAAAGGGCAAGGATAAAAAAAGAAATGCAAGAAGCAGCAAAAAACAAAATCCCCCCTCCAGCTCCTCCCACAAGTCAACAGAATAATCAAACCGAAGAGACGTCCTCGTCACACCCGCCCCAGACCAGTTCCTCGACACACCAGCCACAAACGAAATTCGTTCCCCGGCAAGTCCAGATGATGCCCTCGAAACCACAAACCAGAACCCAGGAGACACCCTCGTCCTCCCGGAATGTATCTCTAAATCGCACCGAAGCAACTAAGCCAAGAGAAAATTCAGAAGACCCACCCTCACTACTAGATACCCTCTCTCAAGTAAATGACCCTGAAGTACAGGAAATGATAGCAATAGTAGAAAAATTCATAAAAATATCAAAATCTAACAAACCCACAGCATACAAAGCAATGGAGCTGTTCTCTCTGTTAAAAATTAAAATTTAACATTCACGCCCCCCAGCAGAAATAGACCCCTCAAGCTCGTCACGTGGTACGCTGACGGAGTTCTCCAAAAGATTCCTGAACTAGAAGAGTACATTGACAGACATGACCCTGACGTCATAGCACTTCAAGAGACTTTCCTAAGACCCTGCCATAGCCTAAATTTTCCAAATTACATCACCTACCGTAATGATAGAAGAACGCACAGAGGAGGTGGCACAGCCATAATTATCAAAAAGTCAATAGCCCATCACAGTATCGAAATCCCAACCAATTCCATTCAAAACACCACCATTGTCATTGAAGAAACCCATAATATAACCATTTGTAGCATCTACAGACCACCAAAACAACCGCCACAAGCCTTAATCCCAGACCTCCTCAGGATCTTAAGAAACAGAACAAAATGCTTCATTGTTGGAGATTACAATGCTAAACACCAAACGTGGAGCCCTCACAGCACAATCAACCAGTGCGGCAGAGTGCTAAATAAGTTCATTAAAAACTGCGTCTTCCTGCTATCATACTCTTCAGAACCCACCATAGTGCCCTACCGTACAAATCAAAGACCAGCTACAATAGATTTTGGAATCTCCTGCGGGCTGGATAACATCCTCGTCGAAACTCAAGCGGAACTCTCTAGCGATCATAACCCGGTTCAATTTATCATCCAGAAGCAAACAACAGTCCTTATGCCCAAAACTGCACCACCTTCACCAATTGGAATCGATTTCAAGAATTACTAACCACATCAGTCCAGGAAATCCCAAAATTAATAATACAGAAGAAATAGAAGCCAATATAGATCAGCTGACCAACCATATCCATAACGCAATCAATCAAAGTAGCAAGATTAAAGTAATTAAGCACGACATCACCTTCATTCCCCTAGCGATAAGAAAAAAGATAAAAGAAAATAACAGACTAAGAAAACTTTGGCAAACCACCCATTATCCGCCTATCAAACAGGAATTAAACAAACTGCAAAGAGATTTAAAAAAGGACTTAACTGAAATAAAAAAGCAAACATTTAATAATATTCTAGAAGAGGCAAATAATAACCCCGACGACCTACATGACATCATCAGGAGAAAAAAAAAGAACTCACAGATCACCTACCCCCCGCTCTTAAGTTATAGGGGATTAGTTTATGATACGCTGGATAAAGCGAACCTCTTTGCAGATACGATGGAAGAGTCGTTTAAGGAAAACATCGAGCCCTATGATGATGACGCAATCGACGAAGTCGAAAGAAAAGTCCATAGATACTTAAATAACACCTCCTTCCCGTGCCCACCTCTCACCTCTCCTGGTGAAATTTGTGACATCATTTTAGACCTCAAGAACAGGAAGGCCCCAGGAGCTGACCGAATAAAGAATATCGCCTTGAAATCCCTACCGATAAATGTAATTACATTCCTCACCAAAATTTATAACAAATGCCTAATGGAAGGTTATTTCCCGAATACATGGAAGCACGCAATTATCACCCTCCTCCCGAAACCCGGAAAAGATGCCAAGTTACCCATAAACCATAGACCCATAAGCTTAATATCAACAGTAGGAAAAATTTTTGAAAAGATTATATTAAAAAGAATCATGCAACACACAGACGCCAATAGAATAATCCCAGATTTCCAGGTTGGCTTCAGAGAAGAAACCTCCACTAACCATCAGCTCCTGCGATTGACAAACCTGATTATCAATGGCTACAACAACCATGAAACCACCGGGGGTGCCTTCCTCGACGTCGAAAAGGCGTTCGACAGGGTATGGCATGATGGACTCATTTTCAAAATGATTGAGCTCAATTTCCCACCGTACATCATCATATTAATAAATAGCTACTTAAACGACCGCACTTTTCAAATCAAAATTCAATCCATCAAATCAAGAACTGGGCGCATAGAAGCGGGAACGCCCCAATGATCCATACTTAGCCCGATACTGTACAATATCTTTACCTATGACTTCCCCACCACGCCAACAGTAGAAGTGTGTCTCTTTACAGACGACGCAGCAATAGTAACCCAAGCGCGCCGCCCCGACATTGTTAAAAGTAACCTTCAAAATTATTCAAAAAACTCCAGCCTGGCTTAAAAAATGGCGGATAAAAAATTAACGCTGAAAAAAGTAAAGCTATAATATTCAAAAAAGGTACATATCGCAATCGACTGCAAAACCTGAAACTATTTCGAAGCCCCATCCCATGGGTGAAGGAAGTGGAATACTTAGGCGTCACCATTGACTCAAGATTAACGTACAATAGTCACCTGAAAAAAATTAACTGTAAATTCAAGAAGACACTTTTTGCCCTCATGCCCTTACTCAACAGAAACTCGATCCTGACCATAAGAAGCAAGAGAATAATTTATATGCAATACCTTCAACCAACTTTAACGTACGCATGCCAAATATGGGGATGTGCGGCAGCATATCAACTAAACAAGCTCCAAGTTCTACAAAATTGGGCACTCAGAATAATTTTAAACTATCCAAAATACATTGCTAGAAAATACCTTCATAAAGACGCCGGAATAAAACCCATAAACGAAATCATCAACTCCCTTTCCACTTCTTTTCACAATCAATTGAGCACGCACTCGAACCAGCTGATCGCTCTAGCTAAATTAAATTATTCTCGGGTTTACAGCGCGAAGCGCTTTTACCCAGTTTAAAGGAGAAAGAAAACCATGTAAGAAGTCGTAAATCACGGAGCCCCCCGTGGGGGGCAGAGAATTGTCACCCAGGTGTCCGCGCTAGGCAGACGAACGAGGGAAAAATCTGGAGGAAGCGCAGGGAAGGAAAACGATCGCCTAACAACAAAAGGAACAATCAATATGAGCGGGCGGGTAGCGAGACCACTACAGAGTCAGTTCGGACGCAAAAGAGCAGATGGTGTTGTAATGCAAAATTAAATGTGATATGGAGAAATTAAATGTACAAGTAAAAAGACTACAAAAAGAAAAAAGGACTTGAGAGTATAAGAATTAAAAATTTAAATTTTGGATTGCAGTAAGGTCAGCATTTGTCCCCACTGCGTCATCATCTGGGCCATTTGAGCCAATAAACTTGATGAGTCGATTGAGTCGTGTTGGGTATTCTTTTTAACTGCATCGGAGTACAGTTGTTGTGGTGGTGTGGTGTTCTGGGCGCGTGCGCCGGCCTTCACCTGTCGGACTTGTGGTTTCTGTTGCTTACTTTTGTTGTTCGCGTTGTTGATTGGTTATTGGGCATCCTGAGTAATTGCAGGGTGAGAACCGCTGCAATTTGCACATTTAGCTGGGGTTTTTAATGTTTTTGTGCATTCAGAGGTGAGGTGACCCCCTGAGCATTTAACACATCTAGGTGCTCTAGTGCAAAACCTAGAGTGGTGGTAGAACTCCTGGCATCTATAGCACTGAGGAGGCATGTTTGAAGGGTTTTTAGGCTCGGGTTTAACCCTAAACGAGCCTATATGAGTAATATTGAATATGCCTGTGTTAACCGGGCACTTGGGAGGGTTACCATAAAAAGTGGCATGTTTGTCTGGGTTTTCTTGTTTTTCAACAAGGTGACGTGGCTGGATCAAGCCCTAAGCCACGGAGTTCCTGAATTAGTTCTTTATGATCAAAATCGGTGGGTAACCCTCTGATCACGCATTTTAATTGTTTATTGTGGTCCATCTCGAACGTATGAGACCTCAATTTTTGTTCCGCAATATACTTTTGGAGCTGTCTGTGCTCAACAATTGTTTTTGGGAAAATACGGAGTTTCCCGTTTTCATAACGCCCTCGAGTGAGGTACCTGTCAGTCTACCTAGCTGTCCGAGAAGCTCGGTTGCATTTTTGCCTGCGTCGATGACGATAGAGGCAATGCGTTTTTTATTGGTGACCAATGTAAAGTCACCCTCATCTGAATTATGAGGATCGTCGCTTTTAGCAGCAACATCCGACACGCCAGAAACAGCGGCGGAAGTGACGTCCTTTAGAATAACTTGTTTCTCCGAGCTATCGTCGGAAAAATCTGATTCTTCCATAAGCGAGTTTTCGCTTTCTGAAAGAGCGGTAGTGGGTGGGGGGAGCGACTGCTCCGAACGTGATTTTTTCCCTCGCCGGGCCGACGTGGGTGAAACGGTCGCACGCTTATTCCTGCGTTGTTTAGGCTTAGCAGTGAGGACCTGAATTCGTGCTGGCTTGGGAGCCGAAGCACCAGTATTGACTTGAGTTTTTGTAGGCTTAGGAGCCGATACAGCGGTGGGTAGCTGAGCTTGGTTAAGCTCCTCAAGCTTAAAAAATCTAATTTTAAACTCATTATACATGAGTTCGTTTGATTTACGAGAACACTTGTACGCAATCCATTGGACTTCGTTAACAGCCCTGACACTCTCAAGTGTGTTGCTTTCGTAAAGTTGGAGGGTGTGAATAATGTCCTCAAGGGACTCACACAGCTCCTCACAATCATCACTAGTGTTACATGCATCTAACCGTATTTTAGCTCTTTCTGCGTCGAATCTAAAAGGCTCTGTAGTAAATAACTGACTTACCTTTGCCGACGCATCATCTGTCCTGGTAGCGGACATATCCAGAATGGTAATCCAACGAAAGTTGAGAAGATGGAATGTGCACGTGAAGCACGTGCACTAAGTCGAAAAATGAGTGAAACTCCGAAAAAATCAGAGAATCACGAAAATAGTCGAATAGTCGAACACTATATCACTGTAGATGAGGAACCAGGCCGTAAAAATCACCAAAAAACCATACACCAGCTCGATTAAAAGAGATGGAGATCGAATTCGGGAAATGCTTGACTGAAGAAAAGGGGCACGGACGAGGACAGAAAATCCGCGTGTGAATCCTAAGGAGACAAGAAGCAGAATGCAGCTGATCGCTCGTCAACCCTCCTCCATAACAATAGGACGCTACAGGCATCCCATCGGATCAACAGCACTCCACATTCCTTCTAGAAGAAAAATCCACCCTTCCTATCCTGAAGCGAAACTTCATTCATAGCAGCAGGACGCCACAGGCATCCCACGGATTAACAGCACTCACATTCCTTCTAGAAGAAAATTCCACCCCTTCCTATCCTGAGGCGAAACTTCATTCATAGCAGCAGGCAGTTATTTGACCCTTTCCGACCCTCTTCTATGAGAGAAACCGGATTCGTCATGCAGCTGCACTAAACTTCACCCCCCCCCTTCTCTCATGCTGACGCCACGTGCATCGAAGTTAAATTCTTTATTTTATTTACACAGAGAAAAAGCGCATAAATTTTTGCGCTGGTGCTCTAAGGAAAAGATATGTTCCCGTCATTCAAACGTTTTTCCCCACTCTCTAGCGTGTGGATGTTTATATTTTCTCCTGCTTGATTTGTACTCATCCGAAACCCGGTACTTAGCAACCTTGATTTTATTGTTGGACGCTACTATCAACTTGCAGAAGTGATGAAAAATAAGAAGTCATCTCCCCGTCAACCTTCCCCTCAAGAAATACGCTCTAAATCGCCAGTTTTCGACTGTGAATCAATGGATACTCAGGCCGAACAAAAAACATCATTGACACCAGCCCCACTGCCTCCTCCCCTGAGTGAACTCGAGGAAGATCTTCAAACTTTGGCGCACTCAATTGACTGCGGTAACTTCTGCGATCACCTTGATAAAATTCTACTCTCAATCGATAACTTCCATTTCAATCAAGAAACGGACAGCAGCTACTATGTAGATAAGATCAAGAACCTGCGCTATGTGGCAACTGCCCAGAGGAAGGAATTACGAGCATCAGAAGATAGATACTACGCATCCGTAGACGAAAGACACAACGAGATGTACGGGATCCCGAGTAACGTCCCATTGACACCCGTCAAAGGTAAGAAAAATCTACGACAAGAAAACGCCAGCCCGACACCACCCCCTGCTTCATCCTCCAAGATATCTCGAACAGAAGAAACGGTAACTAGATACCAACGAAGATAAAAACGAGGACATCACCCCACCACAACCATCCAACTCATATCAAACCACAAGATTCCGCCCACCACCTCCCATCACGATAGACAAGATCGCAAACCCAGCATCTTTCCTTAAGAAAATTCAAGACATGACAAAAGAAAACTGCAAAGGTCGTGTGATAGGCTCAGGCCTACGAGTATACCCCGAAACCCCACAAGCCTACCACTTAATTCGAGAATTTATATCCAAAGAAAAAATGGAATCATTTACCCACCAACTCCAAGAGGAAAAAGAACTTAAAGCCGTCATTAGAGGCATGCCCTCTGATATGCCACCACAAGAAATCATTGAAGTCCTCCTCGATGTAGGAATCACTGTCAATGACTGCCATGTCATGTTGAATAGAAAAACGGGTCTCCCGATGCCGCTCTTTCTTCTGTCACTCCCCAAAAATAACGCAAACAGGAATGTATACAACATTACCGAGTTATGCTACATGAAAGTTATAATAGAAATCCTCAACAAAAAAAACGGCCCGTCCCAGTGTTTTAGGTGCCAGGGATTTTTCCATAGCTCTAGCTTCTGCACCAGAAACCCACAATGTGTCAAATGCGGCAAGCCCCACCTCACGAGGGACTGTGTCAAGCCTAGAGACACGGAAGCCACTTGCTGCCTCTGCCAGGGAAATCACCCAGCTAACTATACGGGATGTTCAAGGAACCCGCTGAACAAGCCTCCTCCGAAACCGAAAAGTTAATGTATGGCAGGAGAGAATTAAAAAAAGGAAAGAAGAACTCGAAGCCCAAAGATCAAAGACAATAGCTCCGACCACCAACACTCAATCGGGAACCAGTAACACCAGCACCCAATCATCTAATCCACAACCTGTTAGTCCAAGACCCCAGATACAACATGAACCCCCCACTAGTAATGAAGTAACTCAAGATGAAACTTTCACTTCCAATCTCTCTCAAGCCTCATCTCTAATTGACACTATCAGGCAATTGCAAGACCCCCAAGTAGTCTCCTTGATGTCCACAGTAAGAAAAATAGTATCAATAGCTAAGTCACCTAAATCCGAAGGCGAAAAAGTCATCGACCTCTGCACTCTGCTGGGAATCAACTTAGAATAGACCTATGGCCACTTCATTTATACCATACCCATTGGAACTTCATTTTACCGTACCCATTGCCACTGCCACGTTTTTTCGCACATGCTCTCCAGCCAAGCCTAAAGTATACTACTCCCTCCTGCTCGCTCAGGTATGTTTCCCCATCCATCATCTAGATGTCACGGATAGCCTCTTCCTACCACTCCGGCCTTCTCTACCTCCTCCTTCCTGACATTACTGAACGATCACCCATCGGATCATCACTCAGCCGACGCTGTTTATGCATCTCCTCCCCCCCCCCGGGAGCTTTCTCTTTCTTTCACACTTCCCCCTTTTTATGAGGGAACGCACGGTGACTCTTGAGTCACGTTTGATTTCATATCTCATCTACAAGTTACACATACGGAGAAAAAGCGCCTAAAGGCGCTGGCGCTCCTAATTCGATTTACCCACCTTCAAACGTTTCATTCACGTTTTTCCCCACTCTCTAGCTTGTGCATGTTTATATTTTCTCCTGCTTGATTTGTACTCATCCGAAACCCGGTACTTAGCAACCTTGATTTTATTGTTGGACGCTACTATCACCTTGCAGAAGTGATGAAAAATAAGAAGAAGTCATCTCCCCGTCAACCCTCCCCTCAAGAAATGCGCTCTAAATCGCCAGTTTCCGACTGTGAATCAATGGATACTCAGGCCGAACAAAAAACATCATTGACACCAGCCCCACTGCCTCCTCCCCTGAGTGAACTCGAGGAAGATCTTCAGTCTTTGGCACACTCAATGGAGTGTTGTAACTTCTGCGAACACCTGGATAAAATTTTACTTTCGATAGATGATTTCCACTTCAATCTGGAAGCAGACAGGATCCATTATGCCGACAAACTCTCAAAACTCCTCTTTGCGGCAATTGCACAAAGAAAAGAACTACGGGCCTCAGAGAATAGCTACATAGCATCCGTTGATGAAAGATACAACCGTGACCTCGGTATTTCTGTTGTCAAAGAAGCCCCATTCATTCCTGTTAAAGGGAAAAAAACCAACGCCAGAATAGCAACAGCCCTACTCCACCTCCTGCCTCGTCCACCAAGAAGCCGCGGACAGAAGAAACGTCCATCTCCAACACATTTAGCCTACTCCAATTGGATCAACAAGTTGAGCCCAAAGAAGTCGTAAACGAGGACGTCACCCCGCCACACCCATCCAACTCATCTCAAACTCCAAGATTTCGCCCACCACCTCCCATCACGATAGACAATATAACTAATGCAGCATCCTTCCTAAAAAAATTGCAAGAAATAACAAAAGAAAACTTCACGGGACGCGTCATAGGCACAGGCCTACGTGTATTCCCCCAAACCCTCCAAGCCTACCACATAAGAGATTTTATATCAAAAGAAAAAATGGAATCCTACACCCACCAGCTACAAGAAGAGAAAGAATTAAAAGCGGTCATTAGAGGCATGCCCTCTGATATGCCTCCTCAACAAATCGTAGATGGCCTCCTGGACTTGGGTATCACAGTCAACGAATGCCGAGTCATGATAAATAGAAAAACGAGTCTTCCGATGCCGCTTTTCCTCCTGTCGCTCCCGAAGAATTTAACTAACAAGGACGTATACAACATAACTGAGTTATGTTACATGAAAATCATAGTAGAAATCCTTAACAAAAAGAATGGCCCAGCCCAATGTTTTAGGTGCCAGGGATTTTTTCATAGCTCTAGGTTCTGCACCAGAAACCCTAAATGTGTCAAATGTGGCAAGCCCCACCTCACGAGGGACTGTGTCAAGCCTAGAGACACGGAAGCCACTTGCTGCCTCTGCCAGGGAAATCACCCAGCTAACTTCACGGGATGTCCAATGAACCCACTGAACAAGCCTCCACCGAAACCAAAAGTTAATGTATGGCAGGAAAGGATTAAAAAAAGGAAAGAAGAACTTGAAGATCAAAGACAATAGCTCCCACCACCAACACTCAATCAGGAACCAGTAACACCAGCACCCAATCATCTAATCCACAACCTGTTAGTCCAAGACCCCAGATACAACAGGAACCCCCCTCTAGTAATGAAGTAACTCAAGATGAAACTTTCACTTCCAATCCCTCTCAAGCCTCATCTCTAATTGACACTATCAGGCAATTGCAAGACCCCCAATTCAGTTTCGTCGCATACAATATGCAGGAAGAAATCCGTTCGCTTTATGTATCTCTCAAAAAGACGGAAATGGACATGGAAAAAGAAACGCATGACGATCTCCTCAGGCAATGGGGAATCATCACGGAGAAGGAACTCGCTGAATTTGTCCCAGTGACAAATAAGAAACAAAAGAACAGGCCTCTCTCACCGGTAACGGATACGACATCGGCCAAAAAAGTTAAAACGGACTGGGATAACCAATACCAGGTCCTCACCGTAGATGACCCACCAAGAGACCAACAACCTGATGTCCAAATGGAAGCGCCTAGCAGGAGCTCGTCTCCGGTTCAACGGATAAGGCCACCCCCACCAATCACAATTGACAACGTCATTCATCCTGCTCAACTCCTCAAAAGGATACAAAACATGACAAAAGAGAAACTAACGGCCCGTACGAGAGGAAAGAGTATAAAGCTCTACCCTGAAACCCCGGAAGCATACCATAGGATACGTAAATTAATTGACGATGAGAAACTTGAAGCCTTTACATTTCAGTTCCCATCTGAAAAGGAATACCGAGTGGTGATTAGAGGAATGCCAGCAGACATGCCAGTCAACGAAGTCGTTGAAAACCTCGAGGAACTGGGCATTCACCCCAAAGAGTGCAGAGTCCTTATCAACAGGAAAACAGGTCAGCCCATGCCCATCTTCTCCGTTTTTCTGGAGAAAAATGAAGATAACCGCAACATATACAACTTAAAGGAGTTGTGTTTCATGAAGATTGTCGTGGAGACGATGCGAGAAAAAATTGGCCCGGCGCAGTGCTACCGCTGTCAGGGATTCTTTCACGGTTCAAAGTTCTGTACGCGGAACCCGAAATGCGTAAAATGTGGCAAGCCTCACCTGACAAAGGACTGCACTAAGACCAAAAACGAAGATCCAACATGCTGCCACTGCCAGTGCAACCACCCCGCCAACTACTTAGGATGCCCCCAAAATCCCCTGAACAGACCTCCACCTCCCCCAAAAGTCAATTTTTGGGAAGAAAGAGCAAGGATAAAAAAAGAGATGCAAGAAGCAGCAAAAAACAAAATCAACCCTCCAGCTCCTCTCACAAGTCAGCAAAATAATCAAACCAAGGAAACGTCCTCGTCACACCTGTCCCAGACCAGTTCCTCGACGAACCAGCCACAAACGAAATTCATGCCCCAGCAAGCCCAGATGACACCCTCGACACCACAAACCAGAACCCAGGAGACGCCCTCGTCCTCCCGGAATGTACCCTTAAACTGCACCAAAGCAACTACGCCAATAGAAAATTCACAAGACCCACCCTCACTACTAGATACCCTCTCTCAAGTAAATGACCCTGAAGTACAGGAAATGATAGCAGTGTAGAAAAATTCATAGCAATATCAAAATCCAACAAACCCACAGCACATAAAGCAATGGAGCTATTCTATCTGTTAAAAATTAAAATTTAACATTCACGCCCCCTAGCAGAAATAGACCCCTCAAGCTCGTCACGTGGAACGCTGACGGAATTCTACAAAAAATACCCGAACTGGAAGATTACATAGATAGACATTACCCTGACGTCATAGCGCTTCAAGAGACTTTTCTAAGACCCTGCCATAGCCTGAATTTTCCAAATTATATTACCTACCGAAATGATAGAAGAACGCACAGAGGAGGAGGCACAGCTATAATTATCAAAAAGTCAATAGCCCATCACAGTATCGAAATTCCAACCTCCATTCAAAACACCACCATTGTCATTGAAGAAACCCAAAATATAACCATTTGTAGCATCTACCCACAAGCCTTAATCCCAGACCTCCGCAGTATCTTAAGAAATAGAGCCAAATGCTTCATTGTTGGAGATTACAATACACCCTAAACGCCCCATCGGAACCCACATACTTTCATGGAACCACCAGGAACACCACAATAGATATAGCAATCTCCAAAGGTATGACCGTGATTGATTCCACTTCCATCCCAGAGCTCTCTAGTGATCCCAACCCTGTTCTCTTTGAGGTGAGTTTGGATAATTATACCTCACTTGCCCTCAGTACTTATAGTTTCCCCAATTGGTCTAAATTCCAAGAAATTCTAACTAATACACTCCCTGGCAACCCAAATATTAATAATACTAACGATATCGAAAATGCAATTATTACCTTTAATACCACCTTCCATAATGCCCTCTCAAACTGCTCAACTTTTAAAGTAATAAATAAACCCCTCATTGTTATCCCCTCATTTATTAGAGATAAAATAAAAATTAAAAACAGACTTAGAAAAGATTGGCAAGACTTAAGATACACGCCATATAAAACTCAACTTAATAAATTACAAAAGGAAATAAAAAAAGACTTAAATAATTTTAAAAATAATGAATGGAATAAAATCTTAACTGAAGCAACCCCTGACGATGATTCTCTCTATAAAATAGTAAAATCCATAACTAATAGAAAACCCTTCCACATCCCCCCTCTAGTAGGCCCCATGGGCCTCCATTACAGTACTGAGGACAAAGTGAACCTGTTTGCTGATTCACTTGAGAGTTCCTTTCAAGAAAACCCAGAGCCAAACGACGATGAATTTATCGATCACGTCGAAGAAAAAGTAGAAAATTATCTCAACCGCAACTCAAGACGCCACACTGCACCACTAACCTCACCTCAAGAAATTATGGAAATTATTTTAAATCTAACAAAAAAGCACCCGGCAAAGACTGAATAAAGAACATCGCCCTCAAAGCACTACCGCTTAATGCTATCACCTTCATAACTAAATTAATAGAAGCCTTCAATATAATTACTTTCCGCAAGAATGGAAGCACGCTCTCATTACGGTCTTTCCAAAATCAGGAAAAGATTGCAAATTTGCAGATAATTACCGTCCGATCAGATTGGTAAGTTCATTAGGAAAAATCTATGAAAAAATCCTACTAAATCACATTCAAAAATTTTGCGACACCAATAATATTATCCCGGACTTTCAACATAGATTCCGGAAAGAGACCTCCACGCAACACCAGCTTCTCCGTGCAACCAACCTCATAGTAAATATCTTCAATAATAGAACCTACACCGTCGGGCTGTTTCTGGACGTCAAAAAAGCGTTTGACAGAATGTGGCACGACGGTCTAATCTACAAAATGATAATTTATAATTTTCCAACCTTCATCATAAAAATAATACATAGTTTCCGAAAAAATAGAACCTTCAACGTTAAATGTAATAATACCCTCTCCAGTGAACGTCCAATACTTGCTTCAACACCACAAGGATCCATCCTCAGCCCTGCACTTTACAATATTTTCACTAGTGACTTTCCAACTGATCAGGAAGTAACAATCTGCCTCTTCGCCGATGACGCCGCAATTCTTTGCAATAAATCCACAGTAAAACTAGCAACCAACTGTATCCAAGCTTTCATTTTTAAACTCGAAATATGGCTAACTAAATGGCGAATTGCCATCAACACCGATAAAACGAATGCAGTAATTTTCAGAAAAATCAGAAGCCCTTTCATCCCTCCTCCCCTTCAAATTTTTAATCAAGCAATAGACTGGACTCTAGAAACAAAATATCTCGGATTAATTTTAAATGACAACCTAACCTATGAACCTCACTTCAAAGCAGTCTTCAAGAAATACATGGCCAAGTATCACCTCCTACTAGACGTCATCGGCAGAAAATCAAAACTATCCCTAAAGAATAAAAGATTCATCTATAAACAGTATCTAAGACCCATTTTATTTTACGCCTGCCCGATCTGGGGATCGGCGGGAAACGTTCACATAGATAAGTTTCAAAGGCTTCAAAATCAAGCACTCAGAACAATAGCCAGAGCTCCCTCCTACATTCCGAGATATACGTCACGAAGAACTACAAGTCGAACCGGTACACACCCTGATTTCAGAACTTGCATCAACATTCCATTCCGCCATTCCAAACCATCCAATCCGGAGGAGCAACAATCAAAACTACTTCAGAAATCTGCCCCCATCGACACATCGGATGCCACACACACACAGCAACGACCTTGCAAAGCAGATTCTAGAACGAAATCACTCCCCCCCCCCCTGCAAACGTTTTCACTTTGAAAACTGCACCTGCCTTTTCCTGTTCTCTGGTCTTTCGACCATCACGAAAACTATCCCCCCCCCAACTCCCTGACTGCTGAAGCTATTTTTAGCTGAAGCGTTTCCAGTCCCCCGCTACTGGACTCTCTCTTTCTCCTTTCATTCAACTTAGGTGGCCACCAGCGAACTGTAAAGAAGCCTAAAATTTATAGGCTGGCTCTTAGACACTCCATATATTTCAAGTCGGAACGGATAAATGCGAAGCGACGGAAGTAATAGCGATTGAGACAGATGATACGACAACGGAGACAGATAGTATGGATGAAGGGATACCCGACATCCAAACCATCACTCCTGAGCAGCAATGCCAGAACCTTTCACACCTATTTGCTCAGGCCAGAAGCAAGACCAATACCATTACCTACCTTAAAGCTGAAATTGAGCTGCACGAAAAGTTCCCAATCTACCAACCTGCCGGGTTGGAACAATTGAAGGAAAATCTGAAAGCTGCGGAGATGGAGCACCAATCTCTACTGGGTGAGACAACTTTAATTACTTGCCCAATTTTAAACTGTAGAATCCATAACCCCCAAAAATTTAACTCAAAAAATTTAAACCAAGGTAAAAATAGCCTAAAAAACAAAAGATCAGATGCAGAGGAGTTCCTACTTCCAAGGAAAACAGCAAGAATCACGAAAGAAATCCCCATAAACCAAGTAATCTGTACCACAAAAAAATTCGCGGTCTTAGAAAGCGAACAGACCACGAACGTTATGAGTGATCCCCCGATGCAGGCGCCCCCCAAAATTAAGCCCATCATGATGAAGATCACGAAGAATTATAACTTAATTTTGCAGGATATTAATAGAAAATACCCCACTATGATAAATAAGGTAACCGGAGACTGGATCAAAATCCAGTGCTCCACCTCTGATGACCACCGCGAAATTACTACCTCACTGGTGGAGAAAAAGATCGAGCACTGAGTAGTTGACACTATTGCTAATCGACCAATTAAGGTCGTTATCAAGGGCCTACCAGCCTTCACACCAGTGGAAGATATTGAGCAGGACCTTAAAAACCAAGGGGTAGCGGTAGAGAAAGTTGGAAAAAAGGATTTAGATTTCAAACAGAACGGACGTGTTTCTGCTCTCAGGATTCTAACCAAGTTATCGAAGAAATGGAAGTAGACCCGTCGGACACTTGTAGAAAACGGACCGACCTCATGCTAATTGTTGAGACCTCAGAGATTCTGAGCTCTAATCTCATGCCATTCCTCAAACGCCCGGACACAGAACAGAATATACCATTGAAGGAAGTCATCAGGAACCAGATAAAGGAGCACCAGCAAGGTAAGGATGCTGCTTTAGCTGAGCTTGATTCCTCTTCCCCCTTGCATTATACCTAATTGTGGATCATGCTCCACTAATAATATGCCTCCTAGCACTTCCTCAACAACACCTGAGGAAAGTACAGCCAAGATAGCTACCCCCCCTAATAATGAAAAGGATACTAAAATGAATGAGGATAATCCTCAACTAAAAAGAAAAAATAAGAAAAAAGCGCAAAAAAACAAAAGATGTCACGGACGACTTTGTCTTCCCAAAAAGAACTGCCAGACCCACTTCCCCCACCCTAAGTGAACCCATCGCTACAGCTAATAGTTTCTCGGATCTCGAATCCGATATTGAAGTTGATGATCAACAACAATTGGAAGAAACACCCCAGGAACCCTCCATACCCATTTCCCGTATTTTTCTCAAAATAAAACCAACGATCAGAGATCAACTAAAAGCAATATATACTAATTTCCCGGAAACCACAAACAAACAAGCAGGCGAATTCCTCAAACTCACTGCTATAAATCTTAATGAATACCGCAAATTAATAGATTTTCTTGACCTGGATAAAGAATACGAATACATAGTAACAAAGCCAAAATCCAACAAACCCATAAAAGTAGTCATCAAAGGACTCCCTATTTTTTCTAAGACCTCCGAGATCCAAGAGGATCTTGAAGATGCAGGCTTCAGTATTGACTCAGTTACCCAATTAATATCCAGAAAAACCAAAGCACCTCTCCCATTCTTCCAAGTAGTTTTACCCCGAAATGAAAACAACGCACGTATTTTCCACACAGACAAGGTAGGCTATATGCACGTCAGAGTAGAGGGTTACCTCGTAAGAGGAGTTACCTAATGCTTCAACTGCAATAAGTTTTACCATACGGCAGCCAATTGCCACGTCAAACCAAGGTGTCTAAAATGCGGCCTCGAATACCAGACAAGAGATTGTAAAATTAAAGAAAGGCAGGAGAATCCCTTCTGCATCAATTGTGAAGCACATGGCCATACGGCCTCTTAAACCAAATGCCCAAAATTTCCCAAACCCAAAAAAGGCTCAAATACGAATCCAAACAATAAAAATAATATTAATGAAAGTAATGTCACAAAACCAGGGGTTTCCTTCGCTAACATCGTTAGTGGAACTAACCCAACTCCCCCCACCCCAAGAAATGAAAAAACTCCTTCTACGGAAAACAAAGTCGTTCGTGAACCTCGAGTTGACGAAAATGCTTCTGATTTAGTTCAAGTCCTTGAACTAATTCAACTCATCTCAAATATTATAAAAAGATCCCCCGATATTCTTAAATTAATACCTAAACTCAAACAGGCAGAAAAAGACGATAATGCAGCATATGTTCTTCTCGAAGCTTTGCTCGACAAGAAATAGATTATTTAACAGTTTCTCTTACAATTAACTCCCTTTTTAATTTTCCCAACTCCAAGTTTTTGTAAAGTAGCTGGGGGGTGTATTTTGGAGCACCTAGTCCTTCGACAGGACTCTAATCTCCTTTCGGTTAATAATGATGCCTGTTGCGAGTTGTTTTGCCAGTGTAAATGGGTAATTAGAAATAAAAATAATACTTTTAAAATACATTAAATAGAGGGAAAAGAAGGACTCTCAAGACGAAATTTATCAGAATGTGAAGGGAGGAATTCGGCCAATGGGGAGAGAGGAGATCTTAATAATGAGCAACCAATCAGGGAGAGGCTGTCGTTCAACGAAGTTGGGTGACGGCTCGGAGAGTGAAAGTTAAATAAAGTATATGAAATAGTATTAATATTGCAATATTTATTGATCTAGTGAAGAATTTTCCAAAGGAAAAAATAAAAGGGTACACTTTAGCTGGTGACAGAGGAACAAATTCCTCTGATCAGACAGGTGAGTTTATCTTGGGGGTTATCAGTGTTAGCTGATTTTTCCATTTCATTTAAGAGGGCTGGGAATAGATTAAATATCTTTTTGATTTCCATAATGGCTTGAAGAAAAGTAAATTCAGAGTTTTTATTTTGGGTGATATGTGGAATTTCAGGGGAGTTATTATCTTTTTGGTTATTTAAAAGAGTATTGGATGCCGAGGGAACGCCCTCGCGTGCTGCCCTCTGTTGTTGGGTTTCGGAGTTAGTGATTTGAGCGAAGCTCAATCCGGGAACAATTAGGGAGTTGTTAATTTGGGGAGTTTCATTTCGGTTTTTGTTTTCTTGGGGGGTTTTGCTCTTGCCTTTTTTGGGTTTGGGGTATGAGGGACATTCGGTAGAGGAGGCCATGTGGCCCTTCGCATTACAATTAATGCAAGTCGGGTTTTCAATTTTTTCTTCTTTTTCTTTCTACACTGGCCTGTTCTATGATTTTCACCACATTTCAAGCATCGTGCAGCCATTCTGCAGTTTTGGGTGGCATGATTAAAATAGTTACAGTTAAAACACTGTGTAATTCTATTACTTCTATTAAAGGGATCAATTCTAATTTGCATGTAAAGGCAGCTACGAATCTTGAAGATGTCATCGACATTTTCATCTCGGGCTACCTCTATCATGAAAATTGGGAGCGGGTCTTTATTTTTAAATTTTTTCAGTTGGGCTATTTTAACGATTTTAATTCCTTGGTTAATTAGGTCATTTTTAATTTCTTCAGGATCTGTGGAGGCCAGAAGGCCCTTAATGACAAGTTTTAATGGGTGATTTGCGGGGGGATCGTTTATGTAGTGTTGAACTTTTTTATTAGTTAGGAATTCAGTAATTTCCTGGTGGTGTTCCTGGTTTTCAGGTTGTATTTTAATATAACCTGCCGTGTGAGTATTGGTTGCGGATGGGTATTTCCTATGCAGTTCCTGCAGAATCAGATTATAGTCAGGGAAGAGCTTCATCATGATAGGTCTAACTTTTATTTTTGGGGCAGCAGGGGTGACGTCCTCGACATCTTCAGTTACAGTATTTAAACCATCAAAGCGATTTGTGGTGTGAATGCTATTTACATTCTCCCCTAGATCAATCTTAACTTTGCAGTTTTGCGTTGGAATTTAAAGCCATTAGGTTGATTTTTAAGGTAATTTTCGACGCTAGTGGTCGTTTTAGAAGTTCCTGCTATTTGTTCCGCAGGTCTTTTCTTTGAGGGTTTGTTTTTAGTATTTGGCTCGGTATTTGGGTTATGGGCATTACACTGTGGCATTGGGCAGGGAAACAACTCAAGCATCTTACCTTCAGAGGAGGTGATCTTCTCAGCAATATCTGTGGATTGCTTCTCCAACTTCTTGTAGGTTTCTGTATTTTCCCCATTGCTATTCTTTTCAATGCGTAGAATCTTGCTAACGTAAGTCTGCCTCGTATCGAGGGTCTTTATTTCCGTATCATAGAAAGAGATTTTGTTACAAATCTCCTCATCGGTTAAGGTGGAGACATCCATATCTGGCATTTCATCGCTTTGGACTTGGTCCCACTCCCGATCTTTATGGTCGAGGTCGATCGCGCCGAAAACGCGATTGACATCCACGAAGTTAAAGTAGTCTGCTACATTAGCGTGACGATCGATCCATTCCGCAGGAAGCCGGGCGTCACGCAATGTTATATAATTGCAACTACTTTAACCATTCTTCGAGAAATTGTAGAATGGTGCCAAGATGCTTAAAGTGCGGAAAAAACCACCGTACCAGAGATTGTGAAATCAAAGGGAAAGTGGAAAGGATTCCGTATCATAGCTCCGCCCAATCCCACAAGGTTCAATTCTGAATAGCGAATGGAGCACATAGTCCTTTAGGGACTCTAATCTCCTGTCAGGTATGTTTAGGTGACTGTAATGAATCTAATTATTGCCCAGTGTAATTAAAAGTACTAAAAATAAAAACTATTGCATTTGAAATTTAATAAAAATAAAATACTTTCCAGATGTGAATTATTAAAATTAAGTAAAACGCTCTTAAAAAGAGCTTAAAGCAGATGAAAAACATTAATCTGGAAGTAGGCGGGGTTAGCCCTAGCCAATCCGAGAGCAAGTGGCGTGGAAATTACGGAGTTCCTATCCCCTTTAGGGGATGTACCTCCTCATCAGAATATTTAGGGATATTTACATAAAAATTGAGTTACTTAAAATTTAAAAGAGATAAAAACTAAAGAGCAATAAGGGGAAAAATTAAATGGGCAATGGCGTAATGCCTGCTAGGAGAAAAAGTGGGCGGATGGAGTCCGCCCACCCAGGTGCAAAGCACCCAATCAGCGTTCGCTGTTGGGCGTGATGGATAGGCACACTCAAAAAGAGCGGCCGGTACGAGGGGAGATTCGATGAAGTAAGGAAACACTCAGTACTTACCATGCCTGATATGGACGTAGATCCTCCGGATCGACAAACATTGTGTTGCAAAAGGGAAGAGCTTCTTTCCACTATTGAAACCTCAGGAATCCTGATAGAAAACTTCAATGAAGTAATCAACGTGCCTGATACACCTCAAAACCTCCAGATGAAGGAAATTGTAAAGAGTCAGATTATGGAGCACCAGCAAGGTAAGGATGCTGCCATAGCCGAGCTTGATACGATTCCCCCTTGTAATAATCAGGACTGCCGTCAGTGCAGTATTAATCTATTGCACCTTACTCCTCCCTCCCCAATGCATGAGGAACCGTTAATTATCGATGAAAATCCCCCAATTAAAAGCGATAAATGCGAATCGGCCGAGATTTCTCTCCCGAAACGCAAACCTAAGAAAAAGAGGAAGAAAGCCAAGGACGTGACGGACGACTTTGTCTTCCCCAAACGTACAGCCAGACCTGCCTCTCCTAACGCTACTGAACCCATACCCATAACTAATAGTTTTTCGGATCTAGAATCCGAAGTCGAAGACGAAGAACAAAAGAAAGTTCTACCCATTGAACCCCCCACCCCTATACCAATCTCACCCATTTTTCTCAAAATTAAAACCACAGTAAGACAACAATTGAAAACTATTTACTCTAAATTCCCTGAAATCACGAATAAGCCATCTGGCGAATTTTTAAGACTTATTGCAAACAATAGCGAAGAATATCATAGCCTCACTCAATTTCTCGAACAGGACAAAGATTTTGAATTTATCGTAACAAAACCCAAAATTGAAAAGCCAATCAAAATAGTCATTAAAGGACTCCCCATTTTCTCCAAGACCCACGAGATCCAAGAGGATCTCGAAGAAGACGGATTCACTATTGATAGTGTAATCCAACTAATCTCCAAAAAAACCAAAGCCCCCCTCCCTTTTTTTCAAGTGGTGTTACCAAGGAACCCGAATAATATGAGAATCTTCGACACAACAAAGGTGGGATTTATGCAAGTTAGAGTGGAGGGTTACCTCATTAGAGGAGTTACCCAATGCTTTAATTGCAATAAATTCTATCACACGGCAGCCAATTGCCATCTTAAGCCAAGATGTCTCAAATGCGGTTTGGAACACCAGACGAGAAATTGTACAATAAAAGAAAGGCAAGAAAACCCATTATGTATTAATTGTAACGAGCGCGGTCATACTGCCTCATACACAAAATGTCCCAAGTTCCCCCAACCCAAAAAAGGCACCACTTTAAACAACCCAAATAGCAACAAAAATTTTGAGAGTAGCAAAGTAACACCAGGAGTTTCCTTCGCTAACGTCGTTAGCGAAAAAACCCCCCCTCCCCCCACCCCCTGCACTGAAAATATTCTAATTAATCAAGTAAAAGACAAAGTCGATCGTGAGCCTTGTGCAGATAGCAACTTTAGTGATCTAATTCAAGTTTTTGAATTAGTTCAAGTAATTTCCAGGATATTAAAAAGATCCCCCGAAATATTAAAACTTTTACCTAAACTTAAACAAGCAGAGAAAGATAACAATGCCGCGTATGTTCTTGTCGAAGCTCTGCTCGACAAGAACTAATTCCAAATTCATTACCTTTTTATTTTTTCTTATTACTAAACTAATTTTTATTCTTATTTAACCTTTAATTTTCCTCAACTCCATGTATTTTTATTAAAAATCCAACGGCCCTTTTTGCTTAATTTCCAACGGCCCTTTTTTCTTAAATTTCCATCGGCCCTTTTCATATCAAGCTCACTGCAGTATCCAATCCCATTGCTTCCATCATATTCCAGACTCCTCGCACCCCATTGGCCCACTTCTCAGAAGCCACGCCTCCATCTTCACTCCAATCCACAACACCAAGCCGACAACATCGCCAGATAAAGGGCGGAGGGACCTGGCGGTCCCAGTCCCTTGACACAGCATTATGTCATTATGAGGGGAGATTCGGACAGCTGACGCTGTGAGAATTCCCGAGAAAATGAAAAATTTTGAATGGGAGAGTTAAAGCAGATTAAAAATTTTTTAAAAAAAAAAGCAGCAGCCGAGAGCAGCAAACGACCGTAGATCAGAGGAGTACCTGCCTTTCAATTCCCGTTCTTGACGTCGTGGTAACATGACGTCCATAGAAGAGCCCGGAAGCCTGGTCGGCGATCCAAGCGACCAATGCGTTGAAATGGAGGAAATTCCAACTAAGAACCTCACCGATGAAGAAAGATGCTCAACACTCTCGAGTCTTGAGACACAGATACAGGTCTTTGATGCACGTAGAGATTACGTCATCAGACTGATGGAGATTGATAAACTGAATGGTTCCCCACTGCCAGAAACCATGCCTCAACTCGTGTCCGAAAAGGAAAACTTGGAGGACAAAATCAAGTACCTTGAAGGTAAGACGCATGAGATTCTACCTTGCCCAATTGCCAACTGCAGGCATCATATTCGCTACAAAGCGTTTAAACGACCTGCAGAGCCTATTATCAGGCCCTCTATCCTAGAAGCTAGTATTAGCAAAAAATCCAAGATAAATGACAACGTATTCTCCTATCCCAAAAAACCCGCGAAAAGCGTTCCAGTTGAGATAGGAATTAACCAAGTTAAAACGAAAAATAGCTTTGCAGCACTCAACACTGCAGAGACAGACGCCGAGGACGTCACCCCAGTACCCAACAAAATTAAACCGATCATGATGAGGATATCGGCCTCATATAACTTAATACTACAGGAACTACACCGAACGTACCCCACTGCTGTCAATACCCACATTAACGGTTTTATTAAAATTGCTGCCGAAACCGAAGATGATCACCGCGCAATAACCAGCTTCCTCACAACCAAAAACATGCAATATTATGTAATTGACCCCCCAACAAATAGACCATTAAAGCTTGTAATTAAAGGACTCCCTTCCTCAACAGATTCAGAAGATATTAAAAATGATCTCATTAACAAGGGCATTAAAGTTGAAAAGGTTGCACAACTCCGAAAGTTTGCAACAAAAGCCCCACTACCTTTTTACATGATAGAGGTGACTAGAGACGAAAATGTCGAGGACATTTATAAAGTCAATAGTTGTCTCTACATGCAGATCAAACTTGACCCCTTCCGAAAGGGAACCAGAGCGACTCAGTGCTATAATTGTAACTTTTTTCATCATGCCAGCCAAAATTGCTCGATGGTGACGCGATGCCTGAAATGTGGTGAAAACCACAGAACAGGACAGTGCGCCATCAAAGAAAGAATTGAAAACCCGCTCTGTATTAACTGTAAAGCGAAAGGCCATATGGCCTCGTCCACGGAATGCCCCCTTTTCCCCAAGCCCAGAAAGGGTAAGAGTAACTCGCAAAAAACAAATAAAAACAGAAACGAAAGCCAACAGGCAGCCCAAGCACTAATAATACCCGGCCTGAGTTTCGCTAAAGTAACTACCGGCAAAGAAAGCCACCAGATGGCAGCACGCGAGAGCACCTCCTCGGCGTCTGAAATTAATCAAAGTACACCCAATATAATCCCTAACCCGGAAGCACTTAATGCTACCCAAAACAACACCGAAGAATTCGGGTATTTACAGGCCCTCTTCGAAATCAAGAAAATATTCGATCTGTTCCCCGGACTTCTTTCAGAAATGAAAAAGTCCTACCAATGCAATAACCCTCAAGATAAATTAAACCATTTGCTTAAAGGAGTATGCTCCTCAATATCAAACATAACAGTGAATAATGTCTAGTTCTTTTTTCGGGCTACAAATATTCTCCTGGAACGCAGACGGAGTGAGATCGCGTATTGTTGAGATACGCGATTTCATTGATAAGCACTCCCCAGATATATTCTTATTACAGGAAACACACCTGAGACCAGAGCATTCTTTCAAAATTCCAAACTACAACTGTTACAGGAACGACAGGACCCACCCGAACCCAGGTTGGGGTGGTACTGCGGTCCTCATCAAAAGATCAATTTCGCACTATCATGTACCCACCCCGCCTCTCCCTACTGGTTTTGAGGCGACTTTAATTACAATAACCCCAATAGACGACGAACCAATTCTTGTGGCGTCCATCTACCTAATGCCAAAAAACGACCATTTTAAAAATATAGGACCCGCTCTCAATAGCATTTTTAATATTAACGACACAGCCATAATAGCAGGAGATTTCAACGCTAAGCATACGTCGTGGGGTTGCCCTCACAGCGACACAAGAGGTATCAGATTATTTAACTATATAACAAATAACAATATTGACCTTTATGCCCCCCCACCCCAACTAGATACGGATATGACTCCTCTTCAATTCTCGACTATGCACTCTTCAAAAACATTAACTGGCCTTGTTCCATAGACTCTCTACCCGAATTAAGCTCGGATCATAATCCCATTCAATTACATTTTCCTAGAACTTCAAATTTTGAAATCCCACCCCCTCAAGTAAATACAACCTGGAGCATTTTTACTAAATCACTTGCAAACTACGAAAACTTTGACCTCCCATCTGCAAACTCAACCGGGGATATTGACTCCCAAGTCAGCAACCTCACGACTGAAATACTTAGCGCCCATAGTAATGCTTCCAAGCCGATCAACCCGACGGAGCCTCCATATGTACAGGGTGAGCTCAAACAACTACTCAAAGACCGTAACCGAGCAAGAAAAATTTGGCAATACACAAGACACCCACAACATAAAACTGACTTAAACAGATTACAAAATATTATTAAAAGAAAAACCTACACATACAGACAACAAGCATGGGAAGATCACCTTACTTCGCTGGATGCCGAGGACAACTCTCTCTGGAGAACTGCCAAGGCATTCAGGAAAAAAGCCACACCAATCTCTGCAATCCAAGGACCTCATGGCATTGCTCTCAGCGACACAAACAAAACAGATTTAATTGCAACTTCGCTCGAGAGTCAATTTCAACTAAATAATATACACAACCCACATAAAGACGAGGTCATCACAAACATTGTGGATGCGTACTTCAATACTAACAATAATAACTCTGATCCCCTCCCCCCATCTCTACCGTCCGAAATTATTAAATTTATTAAAAAGATTAAAATTAAAAAATCCCCAGGTAGAGACGGGATTACAAACAAGATGCTAAAAAACCTTCCCCTTCTAACTATTTTTAAAATTAATAACATCATCAATAACATGATTAATCTTAATTACTTCCCTGATGCATGGAAAACTGCAGTCGTAGTACCGATCTTGAAACCCGGTAAGGACCCAACAGCCGTTGATTCCTACCGCCCAATATCCTTGCTGCCAATACTCAGCAAATTGGCAGAAAAAATCATACAAACCAGACTCAATGACTACCTAGAATCAAAAAATATCCTGATTCCGGAGCAGCACGGGTTCCGCCCTCGTCTCTCCACCTCTCACCAACTTCTCCGAGTCATTGAGTACATCAAAGAAGGGAACAACCGAGATCAGTGTACGGCTGCGGTCTTCCTAGACATACAGAAAGCCTTTGATAGAGTATGGCACACAGGCCTACTCTTCAAACTCATAATGTTTAAAATCCCAACCCCCCTTATCTTTCTAATAAATTCTTATATCAACAATAGATCCTTCTCTGTAAAAATTAACCGTACTTTCTCCCAAAATAGACCTATAAAAGCGGGAGTTCCCCAAGGGTCAATCCTTGGTCCCGTTTTATTTAACCTGTATGTAAATGATATAACTAAAACCTCTAATACAATAATTTGCATGTACGCAGATGACACAGCAATACTATCAAGACACAAAAATTTAAACACACTAGTCAACAACATTAATGTACACCTTGCTCACCTCGAGATATGGTTCTCCGTTTGGAAGATCGCACTCAACACCTCGAAAACAGAAGCTGTTTTCTTTTCTCAGAGAAAACCACCCCCTGAAATTATCCTTCAAAATGAAAGAATACCCTGGTCTCAGCACACCAAATATCTTGGTGTTATCATTGATAATAGACTCACTTTCCGACAACATATTACATATATAAGAGAAAAATTTAAAAATGTCACGCGTAAACTTTATTCCCTTATTGGCAGAAAGTCTAATTTAAATAGACGTAACAAAATGCTTATCTACACTCTGATTCTGAAACCCCTCCTCACCTACGCCGCCCCGGTCTGGGGTCATGCAGCAAAAACCAATATCAACTTTATTGAAAGCTCGCAAAACGTCATTCTTAGGCAAATTCTCAACGCAAGCTGGTACATGAGAAATGTAGACCTCAGAGCAGCTTGCGGTATCTCCACTATCAGACAAACCATTCGTAAACTTGCAATTAATTTCTTCAGTAAAATAGATAATCACGATAATCCCTCTATTAAAAGTATCACCCCCTATACCTCCCATTTCTCTGTCAGAAGACCAAGAGACATCTTGGTCAACCCTGATTTCAATTAATTTTTAACTTCCTACCGCGTAATTTCAACTTTTATTAACTTTTCACTTTCCCTTATCAAGCGGCCCTTTTTAAGGGCCCTGAGATCAAAAATTTTTTCCCAATTCGCAGACATTCACCGATTGGATGCTCAATTATCTGAACTCCTGTCTCGACCAATCCGATAACTTCCTCTTAATCCCCGATCATTTTTCATCTTCGCAAGTGGCCCTTTACCGGCCCTTTGATATTGGTTTCTGCTGCAACCAGATTGGCTAGGCTATGCCCCGCCTACTCTAAGATTCCATCCATGTTTCATTTTTGAGCTCTTAAAAGAGCTTTTTCTTTTTCATTTACAGTTAAATTTATTTACTAAATAATTTTTTAATTGCACTTAAATAATAGCTAGCACTTAATTTTAAATCATTGGCAATATCCTTTTACAATGGGCAATAGTAGAATCTCTCACAGTCGTCTTACATTTCCTGAAAGGAGGTTAGAGTCCGTCAGGACTAGGTACTCCAATCAAC
>BMAO01004092.1:0-92258 GCA_019973975.1 Trichonephila clavata
GTTGTCCATTTCAATTTATTTTTTCAAGAGTACCACAGACAAAAGTGGTTTAACATGTGCTTATGGGAATAGCTGTAAAATGCAAACGGGTATTCCTTTTATAGTCCATGCTATACAAAGTATACAAGGAAACTCGGTTTCCTCGCCCATGCTCGAGCAGCACACACAATTTTCCAAACACTCCACAGTTGCAGGTTTTAAAGCTTAAACTTTTCAGTTATCGGTGTTACTGTCAACCAGACCTTGTTATTTTTATCCCTGTACTCTACGCGTTGGTTCAGACTTTCCTCAGTCCTCTCATTTAAAACAGGTGGCAAGTCCATCAGTGAGGTCAATACACTTTTACCCTCGGTGCGGGGATAGCCTGTACGGTTCATTTCCAGAAAAGCCACAGTCGAAAAGGATTCCTCGTTAATCCATCTCTCGGTTCGATCCCGCGAGGTCCAAATGCATACACTCGCTTGGACAAGATGTATTTTCATATCGAAAAATGGACGAATACATGGGTAAATCACCAAATCCAGCCATGCATCGGGTGTTATGATTCATTCTTCCAAGACATAATGGGACATGAATGCCTGACCTCCTTCGTTGCTAGTTTCTCCCTGATATAGGAATCCAGTATCGGTCCGCACAAACTCGATCCGCACGATCCGATCGTTCCAATCACGACCCTGCAATTCGAATCGAGTCGCAACAGATAGATTTAAAACGTACTTTTCCACAAAGGCTGGAAATATTTTTCTAGGTAGCTCAATCCGATAAGGGGAATAGTTTAACCTCTTTAAAATAGGAATCATCTCTACAGAATCAGAGTCAGCTGAAACTGTAATAATTGGTAGCTATAAATCTGCAGTCAAACTACATAATGTATTGTACCAAAAACTTGCAACTTTACCTAGTGACATCTAGTCAACTGAAGCTGTAATGAAAAGTTAAAGGAACAATCAAACCTTTATACAGCATTTACAAAAAAAAAATTTTTTTTTTTTACTTGTAGAGAACAGGTTAGAATGTTCAATTACTTTTTCATTTACAAATAGGTTCACACACAAATGTTATTTTACTCTTTACTTTTACATTTACAATATTTCATAAACATGTTTATTCTCTTTAATGATTTCAACGTGTCTCTTACTTTAAGGATTTCATCTTGTCTCTTACTTTAAGAATTTCATCTTGTCTCTTACTTTAAGAATTTCACCTTATGTCTTACTTTAAGAATTTCAACATGTTTCTTACTTTAAGGATTTCAACATGTCTCTTACTTTAAGGATTTCAACATGTCTCTTACTTTAAGGATTTCAACATGTCTCTTACTTTAAGGATTTCAACATGTCTCTTACTTTAAGAATTTCAACATATCTCTTACTTTAAGGATTTCAACATGTCTCTTACTTTAAGAGTTTCAACATGTCTCTTACTTTAATGTGATTTCAACATGTCTCTTACTTTATAGATTTCAACATGTCTCTTACTTTAAGGATTTCACTTTGTCTCTTACTTTAAGAATTTCAACGTGTCTCTTACTTTAATGTGATTTCACTTTGTCTCTTACTTTAATGTGATTTCAATTTGTCTCTTACTTTAATGATTTCAACGTGTCTCTTACTTTAAGAATTTCCCCTTGTCTCTTACTTTAATGGGATTTCATCGTGTCTCTTACTTTAATGTGATTTCATCGTGTCTCTTACTTTAATGATTTCACCTTGTCTCTTACTTAATGTGATTTTACCTTGTCTCTTACTTAATGTGATCCACCATGTCTCTTTGTTAAACTCTTTTACAGAGAATTATTCTACATGCATCAGATTGCATGGACAGTCAAATTAAATTTGGTAGGGTCACACCGAATCTCTCTGCCCGACCATTTCCATCAGTTGCTCAAAATTTTGCACACACATCCACCCATCACCATGGCCGACATGCCCACTATAGCAAAATAATAGAAACGTTTTCTGGAGCGTTCCATGCATTCATCCAGGGTTTCCATGAAAGATTCGGCCACCTTCAGAGCAATAAATTTAACTTCAAACATTTTCACGGGAACTTTTCGTACAAGAAGCGTAAATGCAGCATAAATAAAAGGAGGAGGTATGATTCCGTGACCAAGTGTATCTTTCCAGGTTGAGGTTTCAAGGCATCCAGCCATTGTTTCACTTCCTTTTCCAAGTTGTTGGGGGGAGACAATTTGTCCACATTCTTTTGTATAAGGGCCGCTACTCTAATATTGACTCGAATGTTGTTGGACATTAAAATGTAATGAATCCATTGGGACAGCTGCAACTGCCGTTGTGAAAGGGGTATTTTTTCTAATGGTAAACGCAAAACTTCCAATTTCTCAGAAAACTCACTGGCCAAGTCCACAAGCATTGTCATGTTTAAAGGTGCCATGAAATGAACTTTTTGCCAAAAGCTTGACATGAGATGAGGTATAGAGTCAAACAGTAGCTCACCAAGCTTTTAAACTATTCTCCCCTTAAAAAAAATTTTTTTTTTAAGGTTGCTTGTTGTGACACAAACACAATGTTTGAAATTTTTTTTCCACATTTGCTCTTATTACAGAGAATCATTTTATTCTGCATGTATCAAATGCTTTGGTTAAATGAATGGTTTTCACAACACGTTATTAAATCCATACTGTGGTGCAACCCTCACTCTCGGGGTTTTTCAATTTACGTTCGAGTCTCTCATTACGTTTACGTATGTATGCTTCCAGAATACTTACTGGTTCCTCTTTGGACGACCCCATGCAATCTTTCAGGTTAGAGTGATCCCTATAATCTCTCAGCTCTGCCCTTTGCAAAGTTGTCCCTATAATCTCTCACTTCTGCCTTTGCAAAGTTGTCCCTGGAATCTTTCAGGTTAGAGTTGTCCCTGGAATCTTTCAGGTTAGATTTGTTCCTGGAATCTTTCAGGTCGACCTTTGTAGAGTGAGTAGATTCTTCCTCCTCAGGAATACAACTGAGTAACTTTCTATTCCAATAACGTTCGTAAATAATTTGGTTTTCGCAAGGCAATTGCAGAAAGATGGGTTTTCCTTTCAGGCGTTCAAGGAGCCAGGTCTTGGGATATACGGGCAAAGGCTTTTCTAGAGCGTTGATAAACGGTGGAGGGTTGAATAAACAGTCTTGAAGGAATGTGTCAGACAAGGGTATACCTTCCATACAATCGCTGATATCAACATTTGGGAATGGCTCCTGTTCTCCAACTCGAAACAGACTCATAAAAGATTTCCATAGCTTCTGGTACCAGCGATCAGAAGACATGATGCGTTTGAAAATAAAAATTGGAATGCCAAGCCAAAGCCAACAATAAAAACTTTGTTGAGTATATTCTGAGACGAGATGAAGGCACAAAGTGTCTACACGAAAACTTGCAACTTGCATCAAGCTTTCCACTTTTAAAATGTATCCTTAAAAAAAAAATTTTTTTTTTTACTTGTATAGATCAGTTTTTACAGTTGTTTTACTTTTACTTTTACAAATAGAATCACACACAAATTTTTTTTTCTTGTTACTTTTTTATTTTTTACACTTTTTTATTCTTTTATTCCCATGCACCAAATTGCAAGGTTCTCGTTTAGTCAATCGTCTCCACAACAAGTAGGCTTTTGTGATGGCACAACTTTTTCGGTGGCACACTTTGCAGGGATATTTCAATTTATTCGGTTCGGGATCTAAATAAACGTTCATTTGCTCGTTAGCCATTCTTTTCAACGACATTAACAAACCCGCCACTTTACATTCGAGGAGAGCTTCCATCACACGTGTTTCCCATTTGGCCACGAGAGGATATCGAAACCAGAGCGTGTCCATGACCACCGCACATTCCGATTCGTCTACCGCCAACGCTGCAAATCCTCCTGGTTGATGGCGAGATATAAACTGAACGGGAGGTTCAGCATTTGCCCAAGACGTGGATTCCATAGCATCCATGATTTATCCATCTTGTTTAATACAGTGGTTAAATGTAGTGGTTAAATGGCAGTTTTAGTTGTTAAATGTAGCGGTTAAATGGCAGTTTTAGTGGTTAAATGTAGCGGTTAAATGGCAGTTTTAGTGGTTAAATGTAGCGGTTAAATGGCAGTTTTAGTGGTTAAATGTAGTGGTTAAATGGCAGTTTTAGTGGTTAAATACAACGATTAAATGTAGTGGTTAAATACAACGATTAAATGTAGTGGTTAAATGGCAGTTGTAGGGGCTAAATACAACGATTAAATGTAGTGGTTAAATGGCAGCTGTAGTGGCTAAATACAACGATTCAATAGAGTGGTTAAATGTTTACAGCAGCGTTTAAATTAGTGGCTAAATACAACGATTAAATGTAGTGGTTAAATGCTTTTAGCAACAAAAGCTTTAAAGGTTTTCAGCTTCCCATTTAGAAATGAATCAATTCAATGACAATTCGCCCTCCGTCGCACATTTCTTGACACTTTCCTCTTTGGCGTCTTCCTCAGCGGGCCTCTTCTTTTTCGGACTTTCTTAGTGAAGCAGGACATGTCTCTCACGACGCTTTACAAGCTCATCAATTCCTCCTCACATGTTGTCGTTCGTTGTCCCATTTGCTTTAAATCCATGACCTTTGGACAATACTACCATAGACATGCTTTGAGAGAACATTCTTTAAAGAATCATAAAGAGTGCGTTTTTTTAATGGGGTTTAAATCTTGGCCTCATGGGCAAAGAATGAAGCGTGAGATTGTGCAACATGTCTTGGAATGCTGGAAAGGTTTTGTGGATCATAGAAAAGATGATGACCCACCCCCGGATTAACAGGACGACATCCTGTGCGAATGTACGAATTTCATCTCGATACCCCACCCCATGTATGATCGTTGCAAAAATCCATCGTATGTGGGATTTTACGATTCAGTGTTTGAAAAACCCAACATATGGCCCCGTGGAATCGAATTTAGTGAAGCCAGTGGTTTGGGAAAGGACGTTCACGGAGTCATCCAACGTTACCTGTGCCAAGACCTGGATTGGTTTCACATTATGGTGAAACACGACGTCTTTCCTCTATTTTGTCAGGAGATGGAAGCCATTCGTAAAGAATTTGTCATTTTACCCTTCTTGTGTCTGTGTGACGGATTGGAAGGCAAAATACAACATCGGCACATGATTCTGACTTGTGAAAAGGAGAGCACGTTTCAAGACATTTGGAAACATAAAATTCGTTATGATTTTCCCCACACGGGACGGACCAAGAAATGCGTGAAAGTTCGAGATGCTTTTTACTTGGCTCGGACCCTGGTGTACGTGAGCCAGCCAAAGGCCACGTGTGATGGTAGGATCCCAGACAATGTAGAAGAAGGGAAACATACCTCCCATTTCCATATGAATCGACCTATGCATCCGCATAGCATTGCCGTTTTAGGTACTCTGTTTCCCGACGGGATACAAAGGTTACTCGCGGAGCAGAATGGGAACAAGAATGTGGTGCGGTGGAATCCATATGCTCAACGTGGGCCAGACAAGTGGAGTCATTTGAAATGGGTGGTCCCTATTAAAGTGACGGGTTGGAAGTTTATCCGTTGCAAGATTCCCTTTGAAGGTGAAACGTATTTTACGTTGTACGGTGACAAGAAAATACATTTCAAAGAGTCCCTTCACGTTCTCATGGACGAAATGTACGTTTTATCCCCAAAGCAACAAATGTCATGAATCAAATCAAGGAAATTAAAGAAAAGATGCAAAAGGAACGGGACGATTATTGGAAACCGATCGTGGCCGATTTAAAGAGGGAATGTGACGTTTTTAAAAACGAGTGGAAATCTAAAGAAAATTAGTGGAAAGCTGAAAGAAATGTTTTGAAATCGGAAAGAGACACCTTTAAAGCCGAAAGAGATGTATTTAAGATTGAAAGAGATGTACTTAAGACTGAAAGAGATGTATTTAAGACTGAAAGAGATGTATTTAAGACAGAAAGAGATGTATTTAAGACTGAAAGAGATGTATTTCAAGTCGAAAAGGATAGTTTGTTGTTGGAAAATGTTGGACTGAAAAGAATGTTGATCCATTGAACTCAGATGTTTTCCGAGATGGGAAAAACTTTTAGTTGCAGTAAAATGAACCATTCTTTGACACCCTAGGTGAAAATACCTGCAACACATGAGGACTGTAAAAATGTAACATGGTTTTGAAAAAACTTTATTTCAAAGTCTGTCAAGTGGTGAAACGGTTTTCAGACATGTGTACATTTTATGTTATGGACTGTAAAAATGTGTCGCGGTTTTGACACACTTTATGTTATGGACTGTAAAAATGTGTCGCGGTTTTTTCATTGTTTTATTACAGTGTTTATAATAAATAAAAATTTTAAAAATGTGTTTTTTTTAATGTTTTTTTAATTATTTTACTGTTTTATGAATACATATTACTACATCCCTTGGATGTGATGTTGATCATTGGGTGGTTGTTACTTTTCATGCATAAATATTATTACACATTCCATTATTTGGTCTCGTGGCCAATGTTTCCCGACCCCATGTACTAGATCCCTTTGAGTACGACTCATGGATCGTCACTTGACCATGGTTAAATATTACGCTAAATTATGTAATGTTCACCCAAAGATTTTTAACCTACGCTCGTTACTTTCCTCGCTTTCCATAAGTCGTATGAACTTTTGTGCTCCACGTTTGAAATTGTATCGTGGGGGTGAGCAGCTTCCCGTTTGACGTATGCAATTTCCTTTTGTACACTTTTATCAGGGGTCCCGTTGTCTTTACCGCTATACCATTCCCCTATGGCAATCACTGTAAAATAGGAAACGCCTCTCGTTTTACAGTCATTACCATAGGTTCCATACAGTCGGTCGAAAAAATAGTTGAGCACCGTGACTCTTTCAAAAAATGATTGAAAATGGAAAACGGCCTTTTTTGAAAGGAAACCCCATCCTCGGCTCTTTTTGTAAGAATCTTGTCCAGTACGTTGTATTTCAGGTCTAAAATCTCATGGCTCTTTTTTGTATAATCCCCTTTCCACCTACCCTCCCGTTATGTTTCAAGTCTAAAATTTAATATGATACGACTCTTTTTGAATGCACCCTTTCCACCTACCCACCCGTTGTGTTTCAGGTAACCATCCACCTTAGAATGGTTCTTTTTCACCTACCCCCGCCGTGGTGTTTAAGTCGAAATCCACCTTAGGATTGCTCTTTTTGTATGAATTTTGTCCCATTTCCCCCTTCTTTTTACCCTCATGTTGCATTTTCAGCTCAAAACAAAGTCTATCTGAAAGTCTGTCTGAGAACAGTCATGAATGAACAAACAAACTTTTTTCAAATTCCTCCAAAAAATATTTTTGATGGGCGTGAGAAAATTTTTCAGCCCATCCCAGACGAATGATTTAAAACGGGGGGTGATCCACAAATGAAATGGATGCGTTTCAAGCTTGGTGTGTCTTGAAAGCAGCGACCCATGAAATGTAGGCAGTTCAACGTTGGTGTGTCGAGAAAAGACAGAGAATCATTGCATTGCCATTTCACGATATAAAGCCTTCCAATCTGGGCGTGTCAAGGAAACACGGAGGTCTCAACTTGCAGCCAGTAGGCAAGTCCAATTTTTTGTGTCAAGTTTTTAAAAAGATGCATTCCAATCTTGGTGGATAATTTCGCCCGAAAAAAGGGGGACACAGTCGACATGCGACTCGGCCCCCCAATTTTCGGATTTTTGAAGATTTTGGCTAAAAACATTTACCGATAAGACTGCCAGAATCTGGGAATTTTCAACATTACGCCAAATCCTGACAGTCTTAACGAAAAACATTTAGCATTTACCTGCTGCCATGAAAATTCTTTTCCGCCAAAACTGCCAGATTTGGAATATTCAATACAAACCCAAACCTGACAGTTTTAACCAAAAACAAATTTCTAAACTCTTGACTGCATTCAGAAGCACTATGATTTCTGGCTGCTAGCTGCTCGCCTTATATATATTATAGTGGTGTCACGTGAAACGATTTCTATTGGTTGACGCTTTTCAACCTTGAAACTAATCTTTAACGTATCTTTGTACATCTTTTTAGTACAAGTTTTAAAAGAGAAACCCTTCAACGTTGGCACCTTCCTTAACCCAAAAGAAGGGGGACCGAGTCGACTCTTGTGTCGACTCGGTCACCCTTTTTTTGGGCCCATGGGCATTTTTATTCAATATTTGCAGTTTAGTCCAATATTTACAGTTCAAATTTCAATTTTTCTCACTTACTCTACCAAATCAGCCATTTGTCTGTTGTATTCGGCCTGCAGCTTGTTAAAGTTTTGCAGATATCTGGCAAAACGGTACGACTTCACCATAGTGCACTCTGAAATGTCAGAATATTCGTGCACCTCATCGTGCAGGTGATCTGGTAGAGTACGATCGTTCAAGTCCTGGAACTTTGGCAAAGTCTCCAAGTTGATGGTAAACACCCCCAGCTTTTCAAAGATTTTGCGCTGGTCGGTTCCCTTGACCACGATGAGGCCTCGATTTCCTTGCGCCAGGTGACAAAATTTGCCCCTGACGCAAAAGGACAGGTACTCCAATGGCACGGATCCAGGGATGTGGCTCTTAAGACTGAGGCGCTCTTTAATAAAACGGTTGCCCCGGCCGTCTTTCGAGGAGGTGATCAGGTTGGAATGATCCACCGTGATACAAATCACTTCTGGGTCCTTTCCATCCTCCGGAATCGTGGCAAAGGACAATTCGATCGGCACAGGCTTGCCTCCACGGTTAAATACATTAGCATGGGCGAAGAAGGCTAGTTGAGACATGTTGCTTTAAAAGAACTCTGAGAGAGAATGTCTCTGTCTGCTGATGTCTCGCCTTTTATACTCTTTAGGGTCACATGAATCGATTCCTATTGGCTGATACTCTTTAACATTGAAACACTTTCCATATCATGAGGCATTTATTGTCTTACTGATCCAACATTGTGATGACCTTGCAAAAAATACAAGCATCACTAGGCATTTTTTGAATGATTATATCCAACAGGACCATGCAAAAACTACACGCACCATCAGGCACCTTTCGATTGATTCTTTCCACCCTTGGTAGAAATCTTGTGGCCTCTTTTTAGTACAAGTTTTTAAAAGAGATGCTCTCCAACGTTGGTACCTTCCTTAACCCAAAAAAAGGGGGACCGAGTCGACTCTTGTGTCGACTTGGTCCCCCTTTTTTTGGGCCATGAGCAATTTTTTTTTACACTGCCAAAGCTGAAACTTTGGAGCTCCATTCCAACTGCAGCTTGTTGAACCGCTGCAGGTATTTTGCAAATTGAAACGATTTTAACATGGTGCAATGAGACACGTCCCCTTCCTCGTGGAGGTCATCATGCATGGGTTTGGGAAAGGTTCCATAACAAATGGTGTTGAATTTGGGCAGCATCTCCAAAGCCGTGGTGGAGAGTCCTAACTCTTCGAATATGTTTGGCTGCTTTGGGCTTTTGACTACGATGAGTCATTTTCTTCCTTGGGACAGCTGGTCAAACATGCCCCTCACGCAATAGGGCAACCATTGCGCCGGCACACTCTTGGGCAGCGGGCGCACCAGACGAAGACGGGCATTTTTGCAGGCATTGGAACGCATGTCTTTGGACGTGGAGTTCAGGTCTTTGTGGTTCACAACAATGCAGAGCACTTCAGGATCACTGCCATCCCTGGGAATGGTGGCAACAGACAACTCGATGGGCACTGGCTTGCCCAGGTGGTGAAGCACGCTGGCATGGGCAAAATAGGTGGGTTGATTCGACATGTTGCTGAGAGAGAATGATTCTGCTGGCTAGAGGCTGGCGTTATATATGCTCGAGGAGCGTGACGTCAACTGGCATCCCATGTTCCAAGGCATTTTGATGCGAGCGCTCCACGTGTTTTTCCAAAGCCCGTTTCCAAGGTTGGGGCATCAGCAGGCGCCAAGGGAGGTGTTCATCTCAATGCATTTCCCAATCGTCCAACCACGTTAATAATGTCACGTAAACGTCCACCAAACGCGTGCATTGCGTGAGATTCAACGCGTACGCCTCCTTATTGTGGGGTTGATACGCCTCCCAAACTCGGCGAGACGGGGGACGACCCAATTGAAAAAATCTCAACTCGACTCCTGGATCCCACGTCAAATCCAAATGACTCGTAAACACGACCACTGTTTTTCCAAACGACCGAGGAACGTGCAAACCAAAATTGGGCTCAAAAATTATGGTGTAAGGATAGTCTTGCTCGAAATATGTGACTCGATCCGGCCACCGACCCAGATTTCCAAAAACAATCGTAGTGCGAGAACGACACTGGTCCAATAAATTTTGTACCGAAACCATTTTTTTTTACATCCTCTTGTGTAATGTGTCAAGGTTGGTATTTTTTGGACAAAAAAATCAGACTTGTTTCCATAAAACATTTTCTTTATTAACAAAACTTATTTACAAAAAAAATGTACAAAACAATCATTATTTACAAAATATACATACACAACTGCCAAGATTTATTTGCAAGACAAATCTAGTGGTTCTTTCACTTTAAACCCAACAGTTTGTCTTTTCATAGGGTTCATTCTGGGCATTTTCAAATCCAGGGGTGCTTCCGGCTGTTCCATGGCCGACCCCTCTTCAAAATGGTCCAAAAACGATATAATGTCGTTATTTGGATCAAAGAGGGAAGGCACCGTATGAATCAGCTGAGGTTCTTGTGCATGGGCTGGGGGCTTCCATCATTTGTTCAGGCACCGAATAGTCTCCAAATACGTTTGACATTAAATGGTCAAACGAAGGCTCCACAGGTGGATCTGGAAACTGTATCTGCTAAGGTGGTTCAGCATTAGGTGGATCTGGAAATTGGACAGGTGGATCTGCTGAGGAGGATCTGGAAATTGAATCTGCAAAGGTGGTTGAGCAACAGGTGGATCTGGAAATTGAATCTGCACATGTGGTTGAGCAACAGGTGGATCTGGAAAATGGATCTGCACAAGTGGTTGAGACACAGGTGGATCTGGAAAATGGATCTGCTGAGGTGAATCTGATGATTGGATTTGCTGAGTTGATTGAGACACAGGTGAATCCAACAAACAGATCTTCTGAGGTGGTTGGGATACACGCGAATCTCACAAACGGAGATTCTGAGGTGGTTGATATACACTTGAATCTGACAAACGGATCTTCTGAGGTGGAATGGAGTCGGGTTGAGGAGCCGCCAAGGCAGGTCTGGCAATCATCACAGGGGGTCGCACGACCGGTGTAATGAGTATTTTGGAGGATTTATTTGGAATCCTAAAATATTTCTTGGAGGGAGGATACAAATCTTCTTCCAAAGGTCGCTTGCTCATCTCACCATGAGTCGGGATCGGAGGAAGCAGTTTGTAGGCTTTTTGTTCATATCGCTTCACCTTTCGGAAATCCCCCAGGTTCAATCCGCTCTGAACGAGTTGAGGAAGAATGGTTTCGGGAATAATGTCCACCCCAAATACGGTCTTTTGCACTGTGAGTAAAATGTAATGAGTTCCTGCCGGGATGGGATAGGCTGTATGGGGCTCCAACACTTTGCGATGATAGATCATTTGGTCAAATGGCTCAAAACTCCTTATATACAGATTGAGTTTGCTTTGATGCTTTAAACTGGAGGAGGGCAGTTCGTGCATTAGCATGGGCACATGGGTGGTTTGGATCAAATGAATTTCCCCCGGTTTCACGGTGCGAAAGCCAAAGGTAAATCCAGTTTTCACGATAAACATGTTTTGTTACATGAATCCAATCCGTTTGTCCGTATTGTTCAGCGGTCGATCGGGATTTCTCATTAAGCCTTGTTACACCTTTTCCCACGTCATCTCATCGGGTTCAAAGGGATTTTGGATCCTCACCGCCAACACGGCCCGCTTAAAATTGTCCAAATGAGCTCGTCTGCAATGCCAACTATCGCTACAAAACAAGACAAACACACGTTTCGTGGCCATCTCCTGATACAGGATGAACGCTTTGACGAGGGCCTGTCAAGCTGCATATTCCAACGTCTCGGTTTTCTCAGGTAAGGTCACAGGCACTACGGTGGTGGATAGGTGCTCTGGGAAGGCATCGATTGCGTCCATGCTGCTGGCGAGTCGAGAGGCAACTGATTTGAAGCGTCCAAACGAGCTCTCCTTTTATACGTTTCAGACAGGATGTGGGCGGAGCTTGCGGTCACCAATCTTGCTCACGAATGAAAAATGGGATTGATGGGTTGATGCAGAATGGCGCACATACCTTGCACGGCTACCCAACGATGACATTGTGTTTCGTTACAAAAGGGACATTCCCCCCTGTTTTGTTCGTTGGCATTTAACAGCATCACAGGGATTCTTTTGAATGGACTGGCTGAGCTCCAACTCGCTTGAATTTCTTTAAATTTAAGCTTGGATTGTTGATGCGTCACACAAATGGTACCGACATTGAGGTAATGTAAATATTTAAATAGTTCGTTGGGACATTGCCGATCCAAGGCATACGAGACGACACCGTTGGTGAGCGTGAATCCCTGGTCTCGGAGACACAACACGGTCAAACCTTAAATGTGGAAAAACACTTGAGCCGACACTTGAGAAGTGGGAGTCAATCGATGGGCATACGAAGGTCGCCTGGGTCTGAAATCAGGTCTACGATAGGGTGGTCTGAAATCGGGTCTGCGATACAACCTAGGATCTCGGGGCCCATTCTCGTTTCGTCGAGGAGAAGGTCGAGAATCTCGTTGAATGATGGAAGCTACCTTTCTCACAGGTGAATCTGCCCGTCGCTTTGGTGAATTTGATCTTCGCCTTGGGGAATCCATCTTTCGCTTTGAGGAATCCATCTTTTTTACAGGTGAATCTGCCCTTTGCTTTGGTGAATCCATCTTTCGCACAGGTGTAGCTATCTTATGCACAAGTGAAGCTACCTTCCGAATAGGAGAAGAAACAATTGGTTCAGGGGCAACAGGTGATTCTACGGAATCAGAGGATTCTTGAAATTACATTCGTTTTCGAGACTCAATGAATTGTTCAGGTACCATAGGTGGTTCAGGTAAAGATTCATAAATAATGGATTCTTCTTGAGATGGCTCATGGGCTGGAGAAGCCACTGGAGTCGGTTGTAAAGGTGAAACAAGCACTGGTAAATTGAACATGTCAATCAAATTCACATACTCTGGAGAAGAATCCATTGTGAACGATTGAGTATGATGAGACGCGTTCAATATTTAAACTTTTCTCTCAAAAAAATATTAAAGGCTTAAAAAAAATTTTTTTTTTAGTTTGAAAGGTTTGCGAGTGAATTCGAAAGTTGAGAGAAGGCTGAAGGAGGTCGAAGGAACCTTTTTAATCTATTGTTCCAACGCCATGTATTGGAAGAGATTCTGTCCACTCTTTTTCTCTGCCACAACTTTGTCAATATTTTATTTTCAACTGACATATTTTGCAATTTAGCGTTCAACTCCTTTTCTTTTGTTTTCAACACGTCATTTTCCTCTTTCAACAAGTCTCTTTCCCTCTGAATCAAGCTTCTTTCCCTTTCAATTAGGACGTTTCTCGCTTTCATCTCGTTGAGAATTTGATCGTTTTTCGCTTTTATCTCGTTGAGCTTGGACCTTAATATCACCTTGTGTTCCATGGCGCATGCTTGTTTTGTTTTCTTGACTTCATTCATCATATTTTGTTGTTTACGAGACAACACGTACATTTCATCTCTAATTCGTTGAAATGAACGCTCGGCTCCCTGGTTTCCCTCCTTTACATGCAATTTTTTGTTACCGTATAGATTCAAATACCGAGGTGTCAATTCCTCCGTTTCCTCGTAACGCGGATGCAAGGGTATCACGCAATTTAAACATTTCCACCCCGTCACATGGATGGATACCCCCATCTAAAATGACCCCACACGTCTACTCTACGTCTCGCCCATTTTTCCCAACTGGACACATTTTTACTGCCCACCTGCTCACATAGAAGTGTTTGAAAAATCTTGCTAAATTTTTGCAAAATAAATTTGATTAGTTGTGTAAATCATTACTCGAATTTCATTTCACATGAACGTTATAAAATTTTGACTTTCTTCAAATCGCGAAAAATGAGATTTTATTTTCTTATGAAGATAGGAATATTAAATTTAGACAGCGAGGTGTATCTTAATTTTATTTTTCTTGTTAATAATAGTAAAAAAAAGTTTCGACTTTATCTGTCTACACGATAATAATCATTAAACAGACAATAATTATTAAACAATAACTATTATTAAACAGAAAAGGAACTCAAACTTCGTAAAAATTATTTGATTGGTATAAAAAAATTATATTATATTCCGTTTTAAGTTATTAAGTATATAAAGAACATTTACACGAGAAATGAAAAAAAATCAATTTTTATACCTTACAAGTTTAAAGATATAAAGCATTGTTTTAGAGCTATGTAAATTTCTCTCACACACACACATTTGAGCACTCTATCTACAAAATAAAATTCAACGCTATATGCATTGCATTCCTTGGTATCACATATGATGGAATTAAATGCGATTTGCTATTCGATATTATATTCATATGTGTATGATTTTCTATAATTAGAAAAAAAATTATTAATAATAAGGATATTTGGAGGAAAAAAAATCTTTTCCCTTTGCTTTTTTCGTTTTACGTACTGAAATTATCCAAATGCAGTTAACCAAGTTTTTTATTGTAGCGGTGATCTTCAAGCACATCTAAATCTATGTTGCTATTTTTATAAAAGGGGCTATGTTTTTTTTGAATAAATCTAATTCCGTCCTTGATTAAAACGTTAATTTTGTTTTGCAAGAGGAATAGAAATTTTCTTAAACATTCCTTTCTCAGCATTTTAACATTATAAAATTTCATTGTTGATATTCTATTTAACTTTTAATATAGTAATAAAATATTTTTTAAACTATATTCTGATTTTTTGATATTTATACGTAAAAAACGCTTATTAATGTTTTAAGAAAACTATGGATTAAAGAACTCATAAAAATTTTATGTCCATTGAGTGTACGCGAATTCTATTTGAATTTTTAAATCGATATTCAAAATATGTAAACTATAATTACATATGTATTTGAAGTTGGTTTAGTTTCTTAAAACATAAAAAAGAAGCCTCTCAGCTTTCATTGAATAGAATTTTTTTTTCCATTTCATAGCTTTTTTAGAAAAAATAATAAATACCTATAATTATTTTACACCTATATAAAATAGGAAAAAAAGTGCTGTTCTGAAAAAAAACAAGTGCTCTCATAAATAAGTTAATTTAATAAAAAAAAACGAAATCCCTGAAGAATTTTTCAAAAAAAATTGAAGAAATTTCAACAAAGCATATTGAAAGTATATATATAAGTAAATGTTTAATATCTCTAATGAACTCTTGATTGATCAGTTTTCTATTGGGTCCGCTTAAGACAGTGGTCTTCAGACTGTGTTCCATGGAGCCCTGGGGTTCCACGAGTCACAATAAAAAAAGAAAATATAAAAGTGCATGCAAAATGAAATCACGTTTTCTCTGTGAAGTGTGTGAAACCGCAAGTTTCTAAAGCTCATCCCACCCACTAAAAACTGAAAATTTTGTAATGCTTTTTAAATTTTTATTGTAATATAAGAAAATATTAAAACGTTTTTTCTTTATATGTATACCTAGTATAATATTGTCTTGTTTAATATCCCTATGGAATAATTTTACTCTCGTTAGCGAAATGTTTTGTATAATAGCTTTGTAATGGAAAATACACCTTTATACAATTGTGGGGACCCATAGTGAAGGAGAGGGAACAACTTATCGACAGATTCAATGGCAAATCTAAATTTAAGCAAGAACAGCTCTTAAATTTTAGGTTGCAAATTAATACCGAATACACAGGAGTTTTTCACACAGATATAAACATTTTAATGCCATTTAGAACAATGAATTTAAATGCAAAACATTTCTCAACGTGAGTGGCAAAAAATATAAAAACGAATTATAAGATCATAATATAACATGCATATAACTTCAATGGGGTTAGACTTCTACAGCTTGTGTAGGGGAAAAAAAGAATATCCCAAGTACTAAATTTAATGCATGGTATAGGTGACACTTGGAAATATCACAAATTAATATTATTATTGTGTGAGTAAATCATATTAATTTTTAATAAACAATACGGATTTTTAAAAATGGTTTTTTTCGTAAAGTACCTATTACTTGTTGATCTACTTTAAATATTATTTAAATAAATATTCTGCGAATGGGGTCCTCATAGTTCTAAGGGTTCCGTTTGAAGCTTAAGTTTGAAAAAAATGTAATGAAAAAGTTTAAAGCTTAAGAAATCAAATTACAGTCACCTTTTTCCGATTTTCTATGTTGATGTTTCCCTGTTTCGATTGTTAAGAATTCTGCATTTGTTATTACTGGTTAATTCCATTTTTTTTTCTACACGTGCTTTTGAAGGAGCAGAATGAATTTTCGTATACTATTCATTAACTCCCGCATATAAATAGAATTTTTTTTTCAAAATTACTTTAAAAAAACTACAATATACAATACAAGGAAAAATAATGGAAAGTGGGAAAGAAAATGCTGTTTATATCTCTCTTTATAATATAAAACTATATACTAAAACAGCTGTGAATAAATATATTTTGAAAATGAAAAATTCAATATGGTATCTGATTGTTTCGAAATATGATTTTCTTTAGAAATTCAGATAATAATACAAGAGATAAGAAAATTAATAGATTTAGGTTCATGAGATTTTAAATTTCTACAATAGATTCTACCTTGACTAGACCTTCTGCATGCATTACATATAACAGACATTAACTTTCTCATAATTATTTTCTCTAGAATTGTTGAAAAAGTAAATTATTCATAACTTGATATTTATGTCTTGTATTTTTGTAATTCACTTTTGTATTTAAAAGGCTATAATTCATTTCTTTAAGGAAAAAAAAAACTTAAACTTACTTGTGATATAAGGGTTTTTATTTAATTTTGAAATGATATCAATTTAAAAGGTGAATCGTTGAAAAACCTCTGACCATCCATAATATCTTTAGAAAAACGTCCGCAGAAATAGAAATATTTTATCGCTGATATCTCACATTCTGTCGCATATTCAAGTCATTCCCTGTTCTGACACGGATAAAGGCTTTCCACGTGCATCTTACACGACGATATCTAGGGCATCTACGTCATATCGATATCCAATCAGAATATTTCGAGCAGCAGTGCATAACTCCACTTTACGCTCACACTCCCTCCCAGAAACTGAGTATCCCTCAACTCCGTAATGACTCACATTCCAGTTATTCCCTGTTCTGATAAGATTGGACACAGATAAGGGCTTCCACGTGCATCTTACACTATGATAAGGGCATCTACGTCATATCGATAGCGAAGGGAAAGGGGGGGAGACCCTCCTATTGGACGATGGCTTTGTGTGGGGGAAGGGAAGGGGGTGGGAAACCCCTCCTGTTGGACGATGGTTCTGTTGGGGGAGGGGGGAAGGGAAACCTTCCTGTTAGACGATGGCGGGAAGGGGGAACCCTCCTATTGGACGATGGCTCTTTTGGCGGGAAAAGGGAGCCCTCCTATTGGATGACAGGATACCACGCCCACTTCTATTGTTCTATCTGGGGACCTGCTACTGCTACTCACATATACCAATTACAAAGTTTCTTTGCTTTCTTTATTTCATGTCATTGAAAGCATAACACATTGAGTATATAAATGTTGATTGGAAATGTTAAATATATGTATGAAATTTTGTACAGTGTGTTGTCTGTATTACTTTGTTTGTATATAGAGAAAGTGATTTTTTCCCTCTCCTCTGCATCAAACAAATGATTGATATGTCTTGAAATTTTGTTGTGTGTTAACAATACAGTATGATATGTAAATATGACTCAGTAATGTCATCGAATTATATATATATATATATATATATATGTATATGTGTGTGTATATTGTATGCATATGCCTTTAGTATATGCAAGGCCATTTTGAATTAATCCGTTCTAACTGACTTTGTTTCTTTAGGACAATTATCTACAGAAGAGTTGTTAGGTTAAGATATATTATGTGAAGTTAACATTGAATTTTGTGTGTACCTCAGAAAATGTCAAACTTTCTACCATGGTTTGCTGATTATCGTAACTCAGTTACTGGTGTGGGAGTAATGTGAGTTTAAAAATAATTCAATATTTTCACCTCTAGATGGCTGCATCTGTCAAGCTATTTTCAGAATTAAGTCGAAAGATGCTTGACATGGTTCTAGCGAAACTAAATTAATTCTATTATAATAAATGATAAATGTAAAATTTAAATAATAAATGTTAAACTTATTTTTATTTAGATGCATTTAATTATTGTTAATTTTTAAAATTATTCTCATAATTTGGATTTTAGTTTTTGTATTTTACTTTTATCGTATTAATAATATATCTTGTTAACTGTGAACAAAACTGTATGTTGTTGAAAAGCGTGGAATTGTGGAGAGCCACTTTTACTCACTGTACTGACTGCCTAGAATATGCATGTGAAATAAAGATCCAGCAGATGATGAATGTCTGATGAATTTACTTTATATTTTGCAACCTGAATTCAACTATTTTAACTGAGTGCTAGTAATCAGCACCTAATAAGCATACGGAATAACTTCTGAAAATGATGTCATGCCCGTTTCTTTTTCTCCCATGGATTTTCAAATGAATCCCTTTGTGAATACTACGTACTTTTCTTTTCAAAGATGATTTAAACGAAGAATTGGTGGCTGTGGTAGCCTAGAGCTATCAGTCTCGGATTCGTGAACACACACAACACACATAGAGAGAAATTTATCATGCCCGGAAATGTCCGTAGGTGATGAATATTTGCTGGTAATTGGTAGTTAGGAATGGTTTCAACTTTTTCTAGCAATGGGCGAGAACCTTCTGCAGTGATCAGAATATTCTATTTGGTCAGCTCACATCACTGATTTGGAAATATTAATTCTGAGTCCAATTGCTGGAATCTCTCGAATACTATTTTTAGATGCTCCTTGTGCTCTTCTTCAGAAGATGAGGCAATAAGTACATCGTTGAGGCGAGGGAAAATAAAATTGAGTCCACACATTACTTCTGTGATGAAACGCTGGAAGGTTGCAGGGGCATTCCTGGGTCCAAAACTCATAGTGTTGAACTCGTAATAGGGTAGAGATGACAGTTTTTTCTTTATCTTCCTCAGCAATTGGGATCTGATAGTAATCTTTCCCCAGATCTAACTCTGAAAAGATTTTTTAATCTTTCAGGATGCAGTTAGTCCTCAATTCTGGGAATCGGATACCGATCCGGCACTGTCTGTGCATTGAGCCGCCTGTAATCACCACATGGTCTTAATGTGCCATCCTTCTTATTCACCAGGTGCAATGGACTTGCCCATTGAGATTTTGAGGGTCTGATAATGTCATTGTCAAGCACAAACTGGAACTCCTGCTTCACCAACTTCAATTTATCAGGGGTTAGTTGTCTTGCCTTCGAATAAACCTGTTGGCCAGTTGTTAGGATGTGGCGTTTTACTCCATGCTTGACAATTCTATTTAACAAGTTAGGCTTGGTTAGATCAGGATATTGGTTAAGAAGATTGAAATATTTCGAGGCTCTATTCACAGTGCTGAGGTCTTAACTTTCTTCAAAGGTTGTTACTTCTCCTTTAATCGAAAGATTTTTTACCCTGTCAATTAATTTCCTGTTAGTAAGATCTATTAGCAATTGAAATTTTTGAAGGAAGTTAGAACTTATGATTCCTCGCTTAACCTTAGCCACGATGAAAGGCCAATAAAATAGATGTCTTAAACCTAGATCCAGAGTGAGAATTTTGACACCGGATGTTGGAATCTCTGTGCCATTTGCAACATACAGTTTATATTGGGAGACTTGGCACTCCAATTTTATTCTTGTCCAAGAGAGGATCGAAACGTCTGCTCCACTATCCACAAGAAATCAGCAACCGATTCCTCTATCCTTGACAAATAACCCGGATTTGCGGCTTAAAATTTCTGCAGCAGGACTCACCGTGGATTCTAATGCTTGGACTGGTTTCCCGACTCATCGAAACTTCACAGCTGTACGCATTTGTGAGGGTGGAATTTCTTTTCGTATCTGAAATGGTAGAAGCAGAATCTTCCTTGAAGATTGTAGCGGTGCATTGATTTACAGCAACCTCTCCTCTGATGATGATGAGGGCTAGAGCTCCGGAATTTTCGTTGCAACTTGAATGAGGCAAATTGGCCTTCCAGTGTAGCTATTTTGGGCAGGAGTTGATCCACACTTACGGTATCCTTCTGAACTGCTGCGACATTTATTGTTTTTGGCGTCATCTCCACGATCTTGTGGGCTATCGCCGCTATTTTGTCGAGATGTTCCTCACTAACAATGGTAATGCCCTTGACAGAATCAGGCATCTTATCCAGCCATAGAGTGCGCATCGCTTTTTCCGAAACATCGGTACCTGCGAAGGCACGCATTTTTCTGAGCAGTTGGCTCGGCAACATGTCACCTAACTCGATTCCCGTGAGAAGACGTTTGATTTTTTTGTTCTCACTTTCGACGAATATCTTCAACAGATGTTCCTTCGTCCCTGAATATTTATTAGGGGTAGGATCTTTAACAAAGTTCCAGATATCGTCTAACACCTTCGGTTCTAATCGAGCCACGAGGTGACAAAGCATCGTCTCCTCCGATGGCTAATCTTGAACTGCGCTTCAACCTGAGAAGACCATATCTCAGTTTTGTCGAACCAGAACGGTGGTACTTTAATACTCACACCGCTTGCTTCCAACTTTTCAGTTTCTGTCATGTTGAATGATCCAGCAGAGCGAAATGAATTCAGGGTCACCAGATACTAGGTGCTTATGACTAGCACTTAGTTAAAATAGTTGAATTTAGGTTGCAAAATTTTAAATAAATTCATCAGACATTCATCCGTTACTGGATCTTTTATTTCACGTGCATACTCTAGGCAGTCAGTACAGCGAGTGAAAGTGGTTCTCCACAATTCCAAGTTTTTTTTAACAACATACCGTTTTTGTTCACAGTTAACAAGATACATTATTATTATAGATAAAAGCAAAATACAAAAAACTGAAATATAAATTATGACAATAATTTTAAAAATTAACAATCATTAAATGCATCTAAATAAAAATAAGTTTAACATTTATCTCATTTATTTTAATAGAATTAATTTAGTTTCGCTAGAATCCATGCTAAGCATCTTTCCAACTGATTTCTGAAAAGCTTGACAGGTGCAACCATCTAGTAGCAAAATATTGAATTATTTTTATCCTTACATGCCTAAAGTGTTAGCACAATAGCCAAATATTACATCTGTCCTCCTTTATAAGTATCCTACAGAATATTAAATAAATTTTAAGTACAGGATGTTGCCGAATTCGACCGACAACTCCAAAGAGGTGATAGTAGGCCTCACGGGGATGACCAATCAACATAGAGCATGGAATTGCAAACCACGTTTAGTCGGGTACTAGATTTGTTATATATAAAGTCTGCTTATACAATACGAGCAATGCCTAACAGCTCGACGTCAGAAATGCAACAAATGTTTGCCACGGGAATTGTTGAAATTTGTGGACGCGTAGATCATAGCTCAGCCAACACCGAAGGACGAAGAATTGTTGGATGCGTTCAAACAAATCCGGTTGCATTTGTGATGTCGAGCTATGATGCATTGTGAGTATTGTAAACATGCTTTACATTTAAAAATGTTTTTTTTACCCCTTACTGCCCATTTTTATTCTTCTATACATCAAACCCTTCATAACTGTTTTTGTGAATTACTCCAATTAAACGTGGTTTGTAATCCCATGTTCTACATGCTGCCTGCAATTTGTCAGTCGAATTCGACAACACCCTGCATAATAGAAAAATGAAAAGCACGAAAAAAGCGTTCATTTTTAAATCAAGGAAAATAATGAAAATTAAGAAAAAGAGAAGCAATAAAATTTTTCTGTCGTGGGAAAATTATTTACTATTTCTTTTGACCCTTTTCCAGCAAAAGCACGGAACGCTTTACTGCTAGTTCCTCCTCCCCATCAACACCAGCAGTAAAATTTTCTACCCGTTTAGTTCCACTTTTTAATTAAATTCTTATTTCCAATAAATAAAACTCCAAAATAAATTCTTATTTTTTTCAAATAAAAATATATACTGAACTTTTTTTTCAGTTTTAACAAAATCTATATATAATGTATGTATACATTTATTTTCCCTTTTTAGCTAAATGTTTTGATTTGGGGGAGAGGGATACAAATAAAATACATTTGCACAAAATTATGATTACTATATAAATTTGTTTCATTCCTTTTGAGTAAAAATGTAATACTTTTTTTGGACTTTCTTATCAATGTAATTTTTTCTGAATATTTATTTGAAGTAGAAAAAAGAAAATAATTCTTTTCAACTTGTTTTATAATTCAGTCTAATCCTAAGAGAGCCAAGTCTAATGAATTCAATCTCTTGTATTCAAAATTAAGAGGAGAATCCCAGTAAGCTGGATTTAGATAAACAAAAAATTATTATACATATACTGTAAATCTACTTTATAAAAAGAATAGATGTTTATTTGATCCCTTCTGAAAAATAAACTTTTCAATGGATTTCAGAGCAATTTAATTCAAACATTATATACCAGAAGTGGGAAACCTGCGGCATCTGTGACTTTCTAGAGCGGCCTTCTTAAAAACTATAGTACACTTGCATTAAATAATATTTAATTACACTGGGCAACAAAAAAGAAACTTTTTGTCTCAGAAAGAAAAATATGTGATTCTGATAGCATTTCTTCTCCTGAATTCAATTTTTCTTCACCCCGCAAGGTTTTCGAGAGGCAGGCATTTATAATTTGAAACACTTTAATACTTTCTACATTCTTAAGTACACAATATTCGAACATTCAGACTCACCTAGAAATTAAGAAATCACGATTTTCTTTTATATTTCACCTGTGGAATATCCCTCTTGATGGTCCAACAATAATCGGCCAGCATATTAGCATTCCATTTGCCTTAATATCTCTTTCCTATCGCTGAAGTCTTCTAATGAAAGCGTTCCCCTTGCTCATCGCTCACTGCACCGAGATTTTCCGGGAAGAAATCTAAGTGTGAGCGAAGGAAGTGTATTTTTAAGGACATATTACAGCCCAAATTTTTATAAGATGTTATAAGATCATGAACAATATAATGGTAGTTTTCCGCGTTTAGATTTCCCAAAAAACTGTGAGTTACTTTTTTGAATGCTTGCCAAGCTGCTTTCTCCAGTGGATTTAATAGTTCCTAAAACTTCTCATCATGCATTAGTGGTCGTATTTGTGAACCCACAAATATCCCTTCTGTAACGTCTTGGCACCATATTTAAAATGTACGCTAAGCTAATTATTAAAGAATCTCTCGTTGTATTCTATCAGCCGTCTTTCCGGAGTCTCTTTGCTCCTTCCTTCGTCAGCAGGCCTCTCTCCTGGGTATCTCTCGTGGGAGTCTGCTGGAGTCTCTTCCTTCGTCCGCAGGGTTCAATTCCGGGAATCTCTCGTGGGAGTCTATCACGAGTCTCTCAGGAGTCTATCAGGAGTCCTCCCTCTCTTTCTGAAGTCCACTCTTTTAAACTCTAGGGACGGGTTCACTCCACGCCCCTCATCAATCCCCATTGGCCGACCTCAGGGTTTTGCACCCGGCACCAACGGTCTTGCACGTCATCCATTCGTGCAGAGATGACAAAAGTCCGGTCCCTCTCAAAGGTTCCCGGCGACAAGGGCCCGGCTGACATCTGGCACTTCAAACACCTCGCCGCCGCCTGCAGAGGCGCCAGCATTCAAGACGTACAATCACTGCCCATGAATAGAAATAATGCAGCGATGCCTAGTCCATAGTGTCCCCCAGACACACCGTCGCCGACGGTCCAGCTGTCTGATACAACACAATGCAGCTAAAAACACGTTTTCTCCAGCTGTGGAAATGTTTATGAATAGAGGCGCTTTCTCCATTGTGACGACGTCACAACTCCTTCCCCCTGAAAACGTCCATTTCACTGGACTGCTCTGGTCCAATGTTGGGTCCGTTCTTATGACTGACTCAAAAAAAGAATGTCTTAACAATGAGATCAACCAGGACAGCAATCCAATAATAAAAAAAACACTCAAATATGATAATAAGTAAATCCAAAATTCCATAACATTTTACACACTTTACAATAAAAATTTTAATTTCTGATCTTGGATTCTTTCTTAATGTTACATCTTATTCTTAAAAAAATTTGAGTTTTAAGTGAATAAGTTAAATCCTAACATTTTACTATTATCACTATACGTTAAATCACACGTAACTACTGTACTAGACATCTATGTGCTTACACTTTACTGAGAGACACAAAGGATTTCAGTAACACATACTTTTTTTCACCATATACACACAATCACACACAATACAACAATGTAGACACACAAATACAATAAAAGAGTAAAATAATTTAATAGGAAAATTTACGATGACTGATTATTCTAATCTACTGAGGCCGTCTGCATTTCCATGGAGCTTCCCGGGTTTGTGTCTAATTTCGAAACTAAAAGGCTGTAGACTCAACGCCCACCTTTGCAGCCTCGGGTTGGTGCTCCCCAGCTTGTTTAGATAAGGGATTGTGGTCCGTCTCTATAACAAATTTTTGTCCGTCTAAATAATGCTTTAACCGCTTTAAACCAAAAATTATCGCCGCTAATTCCTTTTCCACAGTGCTGTAGTTGCGCTCCGCTTTGGAAAATTTCTTGCTTAGGAAAACAATGGGATGCTCCTCCTCACCTATCCGTTGCGACAAAACAACTCCGGCCCCAACCTCGCTCGCGTCCGTCTGCAGGATAAAATCTTTGGAAAAATCCGGAGCGAACAAAATGGGTTGGGAGACGAGTTTGGATTTTAGCTCCTCGAAAGCTTTCTCACATTTCTCATCCCCACGCGATCTTTTCTTTCTTAATCTTCCCTTTTAGAGCGTCGGTTAATGGAGCAGCTATGACACTGTAATTTGGGATATAATGGGCATAGTACCCCACCAGCCCGAGAAAAGACCGTACCTGAGTTTTCGTGGTGGGTTGAGGGAAATCTGCTATGGCTTTGACCTTAAGATCACTTGGAGACCTGCTTCCCGAACCAATTTTATGACCCAGGAATAAGACTTCCTCTTATGCGAATTTACATTTAGAAGGTTTCACTGTTAGTCCCGCCTTCCTCAATCTTCCCAAGACCGTGCCGATATGTTTTACGTGATCCTTCCAATCTTGGGAAAAAATGGCTATATCGTCTATGTAAGGTAAGGCAAACTGCTCTAAACTCTCCAAAACCTGGGCCATTAATTTACAAAAATAATAGGGTGCACATACTAATCCAAACATCATCTTCTTGGGGATATATGTGCCAAATGGTGTAACGAAAGCTGCGTATTTCTGCGCTCTCGGTGTGAGGGGAATCTGAAAGTACCCTTTTGACAGATCCATAACGGTTACGTAAGGAGCCGCGCTCACCTTTTCTACGATCTCCTCCATATTTGGTAAGGGGAAAAACTCAGCTCGAGTCACCTCGTTCAAACGACGATAATCGACACACGGTCGAGGGTCTCTATTTGGGCTCTCTACTAAAATAAGGGGTGAGGTGAAATCGGATTGCCCTATCTCGATGACACCCAGTTCTAACAAACGCTTAATTTCCTCTCGCAGTATATTAATTTGCCTCGGGGACATCCGATAAGGTTTCGTCTTAATGGGCTTGTCGGAAGTCAGTTCGATATCCATTTCCATCAAATGGGTTGTCCCCGGGTCTGGGGAAAACACGTCCTTATTTTTAGTAATAACCTTTTTTAATTCGTTGATCTGAGCTGGGGATAGTTTAAGCTGCAGTTGGCTTTCCCCCAGTATTTCTTGGTAGTCAAACGTCGTACATTGTTTTTCTGGATATGGAATTTCGGCGTCCCCCTCTATTTCGTCTGAGCCTTCTTCTATGACCAGATTTACTAACTCGGGCCTCCGATTATATGGTTTTAGTAAATTTACATGATAGATGGTACTTCTATCCCTTTTCCGGGTAAATCAATTACATAATTCGTCTCCGATATCCTATTTATCACCTTTGCCGGCCCTATCCAATTCACATCGAGTTTATTCCGTTTAGAGGTGGCTAGTACCATGACGAGATCACCTCTCCCAAATTTCCGTTCCACGGCCTGGCGATCATACCACGTTTTCCTTTTATGCTGGCATTCCTTCATTCTAGTTGTCGCAATATCTTGGCAACGCTTAATTCTATTAATCAATTGCAGTATGTATTCTACAGCTGGTTGGCTCGTGCATTATTCCTCCATCCATTGCTCATAAATTAATGTTTGGGGAGTTCTCAAATTCTTTCCCATCACTAACTCTGTCGGACTGAATCCGGTACTTTCGTGAGTGACCGTTCCCAATCTTCTCCCGACTCCACGCACAAAGCCTTAATTATGCGCTTGATGGTTCTATGCACTCTTTCCACTGCATTACTCTGGGGGTGGTGGACTGAGGACCGCGTTACCTTTATACCGAATCTATTGAAAAATGTGGTGGTCAATTCACTAGTGAAAGAAGTCCCCAAGTCGGATTGTATTTCGCGCGGAAATCCTATCCTAGAAAAGATAATCAAGAGGGCGTTTATTACGTTGGGGGATGTAATACTTTCCACCGGTATAGCTTCAGGGTACTTCGAGGCAACACAAATTGCCGTGATCAGGTATCTATTTTGGTTGGTTGAGATCGGTAGGGGCCCCACAGCATCTATGTTGATTTTAGAGAATACCTCTGAAATAATCGGCACGAGCTTCAAAGGTGCTTTCACCTTATCCTGAGGCTTTCCTACCCGTTGACACGAGTCGCAAGTTTTAACGAACTCCTCCACATCCTTGTACACATTAGGCCAAAAAAAGTGCCTTAGAATCCTATCTTTGGTTTTCGTCACTCCCAGATGTCCCCCTATCTCGTCATGGCTAAGTTTGTTAATTTTGAGTCTATATTTTAGGGGCACGCACAGTTGTCTGATTTCTTCCCCTCGCCTTGTTCTCGCGACTCTAACTAATCTCCCTCTGATAATTTTAAACTCTGTGTCTCCCTCTGTTTGGGCTTTATCCCATAATTGCTTGAGATCCAGGCATTTCCTTTGCTCCTCTATAAATTCGGAGCCTTTCAGTTCTGCTAAACTCATTTCACCTCCTTCTTCAAACGCAGGAATTTCAAGGCTGTCTTTTTCTTCCCCTTCGGACGAGGAAACGAATTCCGCAAGTTTCGCCCGGTTCTCGTTCAAAACCCCGTCACTTGTCTCCTTTCCCCTCTCAAGGGACGGACATATTCCTTTACTCCTGGTCACCACAGCGTTAATCAACTGTACGCCTTGATCGCTTGCTTCGATAAGCTCCGCCGTCCGGTTTCCCAATATGTACATATCGAAATCGCATTTATCCTGCTTTATAGCAGCCTTGGTATAAAATTCTCCTCTCTTTGTCGTGATTTTAATTTTAGCCAGAGGCAAACAGTGGCAAACTTCATCTAATGGGCTCTTTACCCAAACATATTCGCCTAGGAGGTCATTTTCGTTAATCCAGCTCCGGGCGCAGACGTCTATAGCTGACCCTGAATCCCTTAAACATACCCGATCCACGCCATTTATCTCCATATTTACTTTAAAATTTTTAAATGGATCCTCATCCCCGGTATTTACATTTAAATTTGCTACGGTTTCAAAGTTATTCTTCCTCAATCTGGGGCAAGCTGGTTTTATGTGTCCTGCCTCATTACAGTAGTAGCATATTATGGGTTTCCTTTTTTCAAATTGACTCTCCGATCCCCTGAGACCCTCTCGCCTAATCTGAGAACTCCCATGGCTTACTTCATGCCTAATAGAATCCCTATTCAGGGATCCAACATTTCTACCCTTTCCACTAAAATTAGCTAATTTATTTTTACTTTCGAGCGATGGTTTATCATAGGTCCTACGCTCCCACGTTTTCGCAAGACCTGGCTTCTTATGCACTCTTTTAATCGCCTCAAAATGGTCCAATTTCTGTGCTAAACTTTTAGCCTCTTTGAAGCTATCCCACGTATCTAGAAAATGGTCAAATAAATCACTTGGTGCTCTTTTTTTATTTGCTCTGTCACTAGTAGCTCTTTCAACGCGTCGAAACTGTCCACTCTCATCCCGACTAGCCAATTGTCTAGGTAGGACCTGAGCTCGAACACCAGATCAGCCCACATCGCACCTGGTCTGCGTTGATGCGACTCAAATTTATCTCTAAGGGCCACCGGCGTGAGTTGAAACCGGGCTAAGAGCAGATTTTTTATGTGAGGGTAATCGTCGCCTATCTCCGGTGGTTCTTTCACCACTATCTCCGCAATTTCCATCGGCAATAATGGAATGAGTTGGGAAACCCATCTATCCCCAGCCACTTTTTCCTTTTTCGCCTGCCTTTCAAAAATTTCGAAAAATAAATTTATGTCCGCATTTTTAATATCTAATTTAGGCACCAAGTCTCTTAAATTAACCCGTCTATTACCTCCCTGCCCCTCAAGATCGGTAGACGATACACTTATCGTATCTGTATTATTAGTTAATCTAATATTTTCCAACTCAAATTCCCTAACTAGTTTCCTCTCCTCAAAATCCCGTTCAAGTTCCCGTTCCTTATTTTCACGTTCAAGTTCCTTATTTTCACGTTCAAGTTTTTCACGTTCACGTTTTTCATCCAAAATACACTCCAACAGACATTTAGCTGTTTCCTCAACATATTGTTCACTCTGACATATTCTCTTCGTAATTTCTACCTTAGGTAAGGTATTATCGGCTTCGACTCCCAATTCTTTCACCATCTCTATCAGGATTTCTTTTGTTTGCCTCATAAGATACGCCATGATGTACTAATACACACAAAACCAAAACTAAGCTTAATTGTCACAAAATTTATACAAAACTCAAAGCACACTAGAAATACACTAGACCTAGACTTAACTATAATTCACAAAAATCCTAAAACAAAACAGTACTCTCCACACTACTGTACCAATGAAACAAGTATAACTACTGTATACTTAACTATATTTGACAAAAACGCACAAATCTTAAAAGCAATACAGTACTCTACACAGTAACTGTACCCCGAAATAAGTATAACTACTATATACTTAACTATATTTCACAAATGTGCGCAAATCTTAAAAACAATACAGTACTCTGCACAGTAACTGTACCAACGAAACAAGTATAACTACTGTATACTTAACTGTATTTCACAAATGTGCGCAAATATTAAAAACAATACAGTACTCTGCACAGTAACTGTACCAACGAAACAAGTATAACTACTATATACTTAACTATATTTCACAAACAACAATACTAATAAATCGCCCATTTATACATCATACAAAACTTTAAAAATCCTTCTAGTCTCTCTTTCTAGTGTTTGCTAACTTTACTTAGTACGTAAATTATTTACTACCAAAATTTTACATACATTAATCATAACAATAATAATAATCAATTGGTGCCCCGAGTATAATCTCAAAGAAAAGACTCACCTTTCTGTTTCGAATCACTGCCAAAATCTATGGCACACCTGGTCGGGAATCACACACTGAATCCTCTTGACTTCCTTCAAAATCAGCCGACGGAAATCAGGGTCTGTTTTCGGCTTTCCTCCGCTTGTTTCTTTCGTTGATTCACCCAACACGATTCACATACAGTAAAATGGACAGCAGGCTCTCCGGAAATTTTCCAGCAACAGGAACACACTTTAACGATAAGGATGGAGACACCACAGGAACTCAGGAGAAATTTGCGTTGTTTAAAGTTCTTTTATTTTCTCGCACACACGGCTGGCATTTTCTCTCTTTGTTATTTCTTTTTTCTCAAAAGTTAATTTAAATAAAAAAGGATTCGGGCATTTAATTAATTAGCTAAATGCCAATCCCACCGCTGCTACCAATTTAATTAGCTGTAACGTCTTGGCACCACATTTAAAATGTACGCTAAGCTAATTATTAAAGAATCTCTCGTTGTATTCTATCAGCCGTCTTTCCGGAGTCTCTTTGCTCCTTCCTTCGTCAGCAGGCCTCTCTCCTGGGTATCTCTCGTGGGAGTCTGCTGGAGTCTCTTCCTTCGTCCGCAGGGTTCAATTCCGGGAATCTCTCGTGGGAGTCTATCACGAGTCTCTCAGGAGTCTATCAGGAGTCCTCCCTCTCTTTCTGAAGTCCACTCTTTTAAACTCTAGGGACGGGTTCACTCCACGCCCCTCATCAATCCCCATTGGCCGACCTCAGGGTTTTGCACCCGGCACCAACGGTCTTGCACGTCATCCATTCGTGCAGAGATGACAAAAGTCCGGTCCCTCTCAAAGGTTCCCGGCGACAAGGGCCCGGCTGACATCTGGCACTTCAAACACCTCGCCGCCGCCTGCAGAGGCGCCAGCATTCAAGACGTACAATCACTGCCCATGAATAGAAATAATGCAGCGATGCCTAGTCCATAGTGTCCCCCAGACACACCGTCGCCGACGGTCCAGCTGTCTGATACAACACAATGCAGCTAAAAACACGTTTTCTCCAGCTGTGGAAATGTTTATGAATAGAGGCGCTTTCTCCATTGTGACGACGTCACACTTCTTTAATTTTTGCTTCACTAATTTTAGGAAACTTCTTTTTTAAGTACCTGAAACCAGGAGTATTGCCCATGGATTTCACTAAATTCTTCATTAATCCTAGTTTGATATGTAACGGAGGTAGATACACATTTTTAGGATTACACAATGCGTCATGTTTCACATTTTTCTGTCCAGGAATGAATGATTCGCGTTTAGGCCATTCTTTTCCGATGTAATGGTTTTTTCTGTTCTTACAATCCCAAAGACACAAAAAAACAACAGTACTTTGTGTAACCAAGCTGCAGACCCAGAATAAGTGCAATTACCTTCAAATCACTACAAATATTCCATTCATACACTGCATATTGAATCTTTGCCAATATAAATTGAAAGTTTTCATTGTTTCTTTCATACTAGCAGAGTGAGCCACAGGTATTGATGGGAATTTATTTCCATCATGCAGAAGCACTGCTTTTAAACTTGCTTTGGAGGAATCAATGAACAAGTGCCATTCTATAAGGTTAGGTTCAATACCAAATGTCTCCATAAGAGAAGAAATGTCATTACAAAACACTAAGCCATTTTCTTCAGAAAAATAGTCTTTACATTGACAATGACGACTCGATAAGTACATATACACTGGTATGCAAAAATTAAGGACGAGACGGTTTTTTCAATATAACTTTGTACAAAAGCATTCCAAATAAACACATTTAATACCGTAAGATCCCCAATACGTAAGGACATGAGTAATGTAAGCAACACTTACTAAAAGAGAAATCAGAGGGATAAAAAGAAGCTTTATTGAAAAAGTAGCATGGAGCGCAATGCGACTGAAGACCAAAACATCACTGTGATGGGTGTCCAGCAAGAAATATCCGGTCTTTAGTAGGGGATATGATCTCCCCTGACTGCTAGGCAGGTTTCACAGCGTCTGCCCATGCTGAGAATGAGGGTGTCAATGAGTTGTTGAGGCATTGCTGCCCATTCGTCTTGCAGCTCCAATCGAAGCTCCGGAATCGTTACTGGTGGTAAGGTACGAGCTGCCAAGCGTCTGCCTAGAAAATCCCATACATGCTCGATGGGATTGAAATCCGGAGATCGTGCCGGCCAATCCATACGTTCAATATCCTCACTCTCTAAGAGCTGTTCGGCAGCTAATGTGCGATGACATGGTGCATTGTCGTCCATGAAAAGGAACTGCGGACCCATAGCACCTCTAAAAAGACGCACATATGGAAGAAGAATCTCGTTACAATAACAGGTCCCGTTGACTGAACCTGCGTCGAAGATGTGAAGGTCTGTACGACTACCAAGCATGATGCCTCCCCAAACGAGAACACCGCCACCTCCATACCTGTCCCTTTCAATGATGTTCGAGGGATGATTGCGGCTTCCCCGCTCTCTCCAGATGAGTATGCGATGAGAATCGCTACTCAGACTGAATCTGCTCTCATCTGTAAAGAGTACTCGTTCCCATTCATTGTCTCTCCAATTCCGGTGTTCCCGGCACCACAGAGAACGCCTTCGCCGATGGGCAGGCGTTAGAGGTACACACCGTACAGGGCGTCGTGCAAACAGACCACCACCGTGCAGTCTTTTGGCCACGGTAAAAGGCGATATCGGTCGTCCAGTCGCCTGTGTCGTGTGTCTAGCGATTTCTCCCGCTGTCTGCCGCCTGTTTCTTCTGGCCTGTAAGGCAATATACCGGTCATCTGGGGGTGTGGTTCCTCGTGGACGACCACTACTGAACCCCCGGATAGCTGTTCCTGTAGTTTGAAATTGTCTCCAAAGTCGTGAAACGATGCTGCGAGCAATTCCGAACTCTGCAGCCACACTTGTGACACTGCGACCTTCCTCCAACTTCCCAATGATTCGACCTTTGGTAAAAGCATTCAGATGTCGTCTAACAGATTGATTATTCGCCATTTCTCGCTGAGGCAGCAACTCGGTGTGATTTTAACTGCTATACGGTGTGCAATCTCTTTGCCAGAAATACTAATCTTACACCGACAACATGCTTTACTACTCAGACACTCCCCCATTACGTCTACCTGCATATCTGCGCATGTGCTACCGTACATCACCTCACTTAATCTCCTGATTGGTCTTTCTGTCTGCTCTGCCTCTTCGTTCAGCTGATATGCTAATTTTTCGACTTCGTCCTTAATTTTTGACCAGTGTATCTTTGTATTCTTTTGAAGAAGATTCCATCCTTTTAGCCAGGAACCAAGCATTTCAGACTGTTTTTTGGATAACTTTAAATCTCGTATGAGATCGTTAAGATCTTCTTGAGTCAATAAATGAAGCTCAGATGAACAGCTTGGTTCAAAAGTTGTATCACCACAAACTGTTTCTTCTTCTTCCTTACTTGTATCGGAATCTGATGTCACATGTTCTGGAGGCTTTGGTAAGGGCAATTCTTCGCTGTGTGGGAACTTGTCTCATTGCAGATTGCAAGCCAGGGTACCCCACTGCATGTTTTGATTTTGACGTAATCCCTTTCATATTTGTTAAGCAGAAATATCAATCAGAGGAGTGATCTTTGGGTTCCCTCCAAATCATAGGGATAGCAAATGGCATGTGGCGTGTGCCATTCTTCCATGCAGTGAGAAGCCTACTACACGATAAACAGCATATATGTGGGGCCCAGGTCCTTGTTTAATCTCCCACTTTAAGCCCCAAATAAAGTTCATAACACTTTTTTACTAATGGAGTAAGGTTTCGCTTTTGGGACTTGAGCGTCACTTCACCACATATATAACAAAAGTTGTTATGATGATTTAAACAAGCTCTATGCATTTTGTAACTAACAACAAATTAAAAGAAATAAATTTGTAAATACGTAACATACAACAAATCAGACACAAAGCACTCACAATTACGTGTTTACTAGTTCACTACTATCTCACAACTACCATCGATCTAATGAATGCATGCTAGTCTAGACCATGTCTGTGCTAGTCCGTTGCCTGGTGCCAAAGTGTCTGTACATGTCTGAACTTGCACAACAATAGCAATGATACCATTTGGGTTAGCTCATGTGGTTCCATAACATTTACAATGCTCTAAGGGTTTTTATTTTACAATGGACAAATGGTCGTTTATTAAAAAAATATTTAAATACGAGTTATGGAAATTAAAATAATAAAAAAAAAACTGTGGGTGATGGAGAAATTCCGAATACATATTTGAAAACACGATAAAAAGCTGCATTAAGTACAACTATTGGTACTCATGGGACAAAAATCATGTTGACCAGTGTTATATAGATCACAACAATTTGCATATCGATAGAATTTAATTTTTAAGATCATGAATGCTTCAATGATTACTTGGGGGAATAACCAATTGTACATTTCAAATGTTAGAACGCCATCTGGTGCAAGACGGCAACACTAACAGGTACGTTACATATGTTGTTGTCGTGTGTGTTATACTGAAATACATATGAAGACGAGAGAGGAAGGACAGGAACATGCAATACAAACACAAAATAATATAGACTTTTTTTTATTACAAATGATGATCCCAGCATACAACAGAAGGAGTGCGCATCCTTCTATTCGATACGGAATCCATTTCAGGCGAAAGTCCGACTTCTTTTCCTAAAGATTACATCATATTTGCGATTCGAACCCGAGACCACTAGGTTACAATCCTCCATACTGGCTGGGTGGCTATATGCTACATGATCTCTACACAAAATCTATTTTCTTACTATTATTATTGTTGTGACTGACTCCATGTATGTTAAAACGTATTTTTTTTTTGCCCGAATAGCATTTGAATATTAATGAAGTGCTTCATTATAAGTTTCTGTTGCATGAGATACAGCAATTATGTACTAAAAACAAGATATCAATCATTGGCATGGCTAAGTAATTTTAGCGCGTTTTTCACATGTTGTATTTTACAATAATGCAACTAATGAACTTTTTACTAACAGAAAGTAGTGTTACTATACTTATAAAAAAAATTAAAAAATTTAAAATTTTTTTTAATTATTAAATTTAAATATGATTCGGTTCATCTAGGGCACAAATGCGACCAAATGCCAAAAACCCGAGGTCAATCGGTTAATTATTGGCTGGGGAAAAGGTACGACAAAATATGTAACGAAGACGAGAACGAAGACGAAGACGAAATTTGCGTCCTACTAGCGCTTTTTTTTACACTACGTGAAAAACGCGCTAAAAAGGACGCTTGTGAATTATTTTTCGCAATGTGATGGCAACAGTCTGGTCTCGTATTGTTAAGAGCCGTTGTGAAAATCTACTTATTACTTTACTAGTAAGTATGCGCTTTCATAGAGAAATGATTTAATATTCGTTTTTTTCCCCGCAGCATGTCAAATTGTAAAAGAGGGAAAATAAAGGAAAGCAAAACATTTAATGTAGAGTGGGAATTAGATTTTTTTCTTTATTCCTGTGAAAGATAAAATGGTGTGGTTGTTGTGCACAATGCTTAACTAATAAACAATATAAATATTTCAATTTAGACAGTAAATCTCTTTTCAAAAAGTGAACATTGAAAAACATCATCAACAAGCGTCTTTGAATTTTTTTTTTTGTAAACAAACAACTCTGCAGTTGATCTTACTTCAAAATATTGTATACACTTGGAAAAAGTGGCAAACAATTAAGGAACGAGGAAATAGTTAATAAATGAATTGTTGAAGCAGTGGGCATGTGAGATCTAGAAAAAGTTAACAAATGCCAGTGCCGGTTTATCAATTGGACGCTTGAGGGGGGTAGCTCGGGGCCCTGAGAGGCCCAGAAGGGCCCCGTATAAGCTGTACTTAACCAGATTTTCTGGTAATAAATTTCAAACCACCAGTGCCAAGGGGCCTGAAGATCTTCTGCACCAAGGGCCCGAAATGAGCTTAAATGGGCAATGCCATTGCCGGTTTATCCATTGGGTGGCTGGGGCGGGCACCCAGGGGGGCGAAAAGCTGGACTCAACCAGCTTTTGTGCTTATAAATTGCAATCAGCCAGTGCCAAGGGGGCTCGTAGATCTTCTGCACCCAGTTGCACAAAATGAGCTTAAACCGGCACTGTTTATTGCAAAAAACGCTTTAGACGAAATATCGTTTAACTCGAAATAATACAACAGCCCCGATAAACTGCTATGCATTTTCATGCATTGTTTTCTTTTAACACGAAACTGAAATTCCTTAACACGAAAAAAGTTTCTCCTTCCGGTAATGAACAAAATGCGGAAAACATCAGCCGTATTGGATTGCCTATTGTGTTATCGGAATAATTCATTGTAGTATATGATGAAAATGTATGTCCAGGCCCAGTTACGGCAGATAAAGACATTTTGGAGTTTGATCAAAGCTCAAAATATATTATTGATATAGATTCCGACGATGAAAATGAAATGAATAATGCAGCTCCTGTTCCCACATCATCCGAAATGAGGAACGTCATGAAAAGTCTGCACAGTTATTTAGACACACATTGCAATGGTAACATGAATAACAAAATGGATGATATCGAACAATTTGATGCTAAAAAACAATGCAAAGAAAAATATCAGATTATTTCCCCAAAACTCAATAAATCTTTCGTTTTTCAAAAAATTTAAGAATTTTGCATTAAATTTCTTAAAGTTCTCGTGAATGTTTTTATTTTTTGACTTTTATTAAATATATGCATATGAATAAAATAAAATCTAATAATAAACTTAATTTGTTTGTGTGTGTGTGTGTTTTTTTTAGCAATACCCTTTAACACGAAAAAATATTTCAGTCCTTTCAGTTTCATATTGACGGATTTTCACTGTATATTAAATTACGGTAGGGGAGTTTTTGTGCAAAAAATTTGCAATTTTGCTTCAAGAATTCGATATTCAACAAAATTTTCTCTCTCTCTTTCCTGTGGTTATAGAACGCCTGCTTTCCCCACATTTTTCTCTAAAATTTATAGTTTTTCTTTCTGTTATATCTTCAATTACTGTGTGTGTCTTTCTGGTATTTTTCTTCTTCATTTATGACTAGTTCAAACGATGCTTTTTAAGTTTCATCTAACAAAAGGGCACCCCCGACATTCGAAAAAGAAGAAACGCCGCCGCTATAATAAAGTAAACAGACGATTTCCCTTCAGTCCTACTCCTCAGCAGGTGAGTAACATTCCTGGTTTATTCCGCTCTTCATCATTCTCGTCTGCAGTTACTTCCCCTCAATCCCCATCTATCCAGGGGTCCAGCGGGGTCAGGGATTTTTCTCTTTTTGAATGCGGGTTCCCCGCTGATTTCGGAATCGCTTGTGATAAGTTGAAATGAGGTGCAACTTTTTTTCGGGACAGAAGTGAAAGAAAATAAATAAGTAAATAAATAATAACAATAAAGATTTTGACTCTGAGAAAAGGGAACGGAGAACATTATTTCTGTTTTGATTTTCTAACAATTCAAATATCTCCAAATGTTATACAGTCGAATTCATTGGGACCCAACGTTTTGTTCGTTAATCCGAGGTTATTTGTTATATAGGAGTCCAAACAAAATAAAAATTCTTTGCTCTTACCTTTCGAAAATTGTGTAAGCAGCTATACAAAATTTCGATTCTTTGTAATCACACACTTTTTATTAAAAAGCTAAAAATATTATTAGGGAATTAATTGCACCAGATAATTGGAAATTTTATAATACTGATTGGTAGATGTTTGGCAATCTTTTTGATTCCTGGTTCGAAAGAGCTGTTTTTCGACTTTATGCAGAGAAGAAAATACTGCATCGCTTACATCCTGCTGCATAATAGAGAGGTATATTTTCACAGTTTCCAAAAAGTATAAACAAAGTAAAAACAAAGTAACCTAAAATTAAATTTCCGTGGCTGTAAATTTCCTGTCTTATTTATCGTTTTAAAATTGTGGTTCTCAAACTTTTTTTTTTTGCTAATTTAAACAAAAATTAATGTTAACTTTTGACCTCGACTACAATATTGCATCTGTTTCAGAAATAGTTTTAAAAAGAAACTGAATATAATCGTGACAATTGCTTTTGCGTGTATCCCCTAAGATCTTTCACTTGTCTCCGAAGTTACACATAAACAGAATTGCAGAACCATTTTTTGTACAATTTAATTTATTGTCTTAAGAACTCCAAAATTATGAACATCAGTTGCTATTTGTTCTAGAAAATTTTACCAATGCAATCTAAAAAGCTTTCTTAACCTCCACAACCACTATGCAATTTACTGCACAGTATTTAGGTCTTGTCAGATTTATGATAGGACACAAATACTAAAAAACATAGCAGTTTTAACTCTGCCTATTTGAATGGCTAATAATTTTTGCATATATTTTTCATACGAGAAGGCAATTCTTTCGAATTCTTCATTTTGAAATTCTTTCACTTAATTCATTATTATTTGCATTTGCAATCGTTTATTAATTCTTATCTCCATAAAATGACACGGTGCTAGAACTCTTTAACAAATTAATCACATCTTAAAAGTTGTGATTTTTATTAAATAAATATTACTCAATTTTATTGATAAATTCAGCTTTTAGCCTTTTTTTACGATAGGCCAGTTTTATTTATAAGATAGAAGCCTAGAAAAAAGATATAGATCATAACTACCACAAATCAGGAGTATAACGCGTACCTACTTTTTCAAGCTGCATTTTTTAAGTCTTAGGAATATTCACCGTCGAACGCGCACCCCATTTTTTAAGCACGAACCTGACATGTACAAGTACAATGCTCTTATGTTTGGAAGTAATTTATTCAGGTATTATTTCAAGCTTTAGAAAAAACAGCTTACAACTAGAAGTATAACCCTTTAAGTTCATAAGGAATGTCATTTCTCTTAAATAAATTGTATTTCGATCTGTGTAGAAATCTAATTTTTTTCGATTCTCATCTGTTTTTTTTAAAGCTTCCATTTTTATACCCGGCATATAAAGCCTACCCGTAAATTTTGATCTTATTTTGTGTGTTAAAAGGACCCATTATACGCCGGATTTTACGTTACTTCATTTTTATTTAATATTTTTGAAGCAACAAAATCGTATATATATAGAGAGAGAGAGAAAGAGAGATGTAAGGATAATTAAATTAGGTCTACAATTAAATTCCCTATATAACACATAACTTATATTTTCCGTTACATCTTCAAGTCTAAAATTAAACATCCAATTATTTCTCTGAACAGATGGTCCAAACAGAATATTTCTAATCCCAGATAGTTATTTTTATAACCTATATGTTATCCTTAACTTTCAAGTACAACTTCTAAGTAAGAAGGGTACTTAACACATATGGACATAAGTGATAAAGTCTCTTAGACTTCCATTGGCTCCGTTTTCTCTCAGCGTAAGTCTGTTGATTGCTCGCTGAATAAAACCGTTTTTAAAAAAGCTTGGTGTTGGCACGACAAACACACACACATCCTAAATATATCTGTATCTCATTGAAAATAACAGCAACCGTCTCAAAAAAAATTACCCTTATATCGATTCAATGCTATTATTTTTGATAACAGAGATGCGCCTTTAATTTGAATATTATTAAGGTACCTTTTTAGAATTTTAATATACATATTTCTATTTATAGAAATATAATTATTAGTTATTTACAACGTAACACACAATATATTGTTTAGCAATAATACAAACGTAAGTTTTTAAGTAAAAAGTTATTAATGTTTAAATTATGCCTCTCCTTTTAATTTTCTGTATCCTCTTACATTTCTAATAAGCTCAATATTATCGACATTAATTTTACATAGATTTATCCTTTTTTTTTTCTTTACGCATATTTTTCTACTAAGTTCCATATTATTGCTTGATTTAAAATTTTTAAAACTTTTATTGCTTTTTCTCATACTGCATACGCTTACAAGATTGCACTAGAGCTTATTATTTTTAATAGGTTTTATGTTCGTTCACAGTCCTTGGAATTATCATATCTATTAATTTGCGTAAAATATGCTTGCCAAAGGAAGAATCTATGGAACTTTTAGAAAAAGTAGTTTTGAATCAAAACAAAGTGAGAATTTTTTTGCAGTGGATGAAATACTTTGATATTCATTAATTGGACAAAATAGCATTTAAAAAGGGATAGTATCCTCTATCCATTTTCATCATAAGCAAATCGTATGACTGGAATCATGGGATAATAGCTTTTGTTGATCTATAGTTCACAAAATTCATAATCGTAACTATCCTTGGTGTTTTCCTTCCAATAAAATATTTTTTCGTTTGATTTCCATATTTTTTTCATCTACAATTATAATTTCGTTTAAAGTATTTTATCATTTTTTCCCTATGTGTTATACTATTTTGAATCGATGGGAATTGTTTCATTGTTTACGTGTTGCGCTGATAAAAATTTACTACATTTACTTAGAATTTTGGGTTTTCTAAATTAGGTATGTAGATTAACTTTTTTACTTGATATTTGGTATTGGAAACCATTTCATAAACGTTCTGCTACAGAATTTTTAATATAATAATTATTTAGTATTAGGTTTATAATCTTATGTAGTATAATATTTGTAATAACGTATTCTTACAATAATTCTTTTTCTTTTCAGTCCGGTTGTTTGAGAAAATACAGGAGAAGGTTGTCACAGACCTTAAAACTATATTTAACCTTACTATCTTAGTTCCAAGGGTAATGAGTTTGCTATTATACTACTGCGGCTATCTTATTTTGCCCTATACTCTCTTATTATTGCTTTGCTTTATTAGATTTATGATAATTTAGTATACTACATGTATTACTATACTATATGTGTGATTTATTTCATATGTCTGAAAGGAGATCCAATTTTGAAATGGCTGTCGGGTTGCCGATGGGATTGTAACAGAGAAACTTTAATAAATACATATAAACTGTACATTCAGCCATTTTTATATTACTGTAATGAAGGTATGGTAACTGCTGCCCTCAGTACAATCGACATTTTGACAAGATTACAAAACTAATCTCTTCACCTAATAACAGGTACTGTTAAATCCACCCCCATAGTAGCTATGAAAGCATTAACCTATATTTCTCCTATCATGCATGACATCGTAGAAATACTGCAATTTTGTTTCCAAAAACTCTTCAGACTCCCAAATAATAAGTATTGGAGGAATTATAATTTTAACAATGATAGAAATTTAAAGATACAAGTGGGTTTCAATAAAACTGCTTATCAATTATCAGAAGACCTAGACCTTGTTCGAGAAATGAATATGATGAGACTGTGTCTTTGTGTCCCCTTGAATACGGTGACTTCTGTGTATATCTTGAACTTTGAAGAGGAAATTGATAAGAGTGAGATGACCTTTGCCTAGATCAGAGCCATTGCTTATGAAACTATTCAGAGAAGATATACCAGTAACCTCTGAACCCATGTTGGTATCGATGGGTCCATCATTGAGCGAGGTATTGGAGCTGGTGTAAGAGTTTATTGCAAACATTTTGCATTCTATAAGGCAGTGAGAAGAGATACTACCAGTTGAGGCTATATTTATTGCTTTGCATCAATTAATCTCTCGGAAGAATAACTTTTCTTGCAGACTGTTATTTTGTTTGATACCAAAACAGCTTTTCAAGCTACCTCCAACAGTAAATTTTGCACTTCCGAACGAATTTATGAATGTAGAAAGATGCTCAACACTTTGGCTGACTCCATTGTCCTGCAGTAGATTCCTGCTCAATGCGGCATCGAGGGAAATAAATGAGCCAACTTTCTGGCAAAGAAGGGAATGACTATTTTACAAACCACTAATATCTGTATGGCTTTTAATTCTTTAAAACTCCTAGTTAATTTAGAATTTAAGAGAAGGTTTGCCTTCTACCTATCTAATGAAGCCAAGGAAAAAGCTTGGGAGTGTCTCACTACTTCAAAAGCCACTTATTCCAGTCCTGTAGCCGTACGTGACGTTATTTCGTCTTTTGACTGTGCAAGATTTTTTGAATGCCAACCTTTTTAACATTCGGCTAAAGGACACTTCAGTCTGTACTCTGTTAGGATAAAAATAATTCAATTTTTCGCCGCTAGATGGCTGCACCTGTCAAGCTATTTTCAGAAATCAGTTGAATGTTGTTGGCAGGTTTTTAGCAAAACTAAATTAATTTTATCAGAATAAATGATAAATGTTAAACTTAAATAATAAATGTTAAACTTATTTGGATGCATTTGATTATTGTTAATTTTTAAATTATTCTCATAATTTATATTTCACTTTTTGTATTTTTACTTTTTATCTGTGTTAATAATATATCTTGTTAACTGTGAGCATAACTGTATTTTGTTTAATAAATATGGTGTTAGTGGAGAACCACAGCACTCGCTGTACTGACTGCCTAGAGGGAGCACGTGTAATAAAGATCCAGTTGATGATGAAAGTCTGATGAATTTATTTTAAATTTCGCAACCGTAATTCAACATTTTAACTTGGTGCTAGTAATAAGCACCTAATAACTCTTTATAACTCTGGACAGTCCATGGATAAGGACCATACCAACGAATGCACTGCACTAATATCATTTAATTTTATTGTTCTCAAGTATTGGGAAGCTAGATCGAGTGACCAAATGTCTAGCATTTGAATAAATAAATATGTGTGTATGTACCTATCTTTCTCTCTCTTTCTTAAATATATATATATATATATATATATATATATATATATGTGTGTGTGTGGTGTGTGTGTGTGTGTCTATAAGAGCTTATTATGAATTTAAATTTTGATCCTGTATATTTTTCAGTAAATCAAAAAAACGACTACCATTTTTTCTAAGAGCCAGTTTCCTTTTCTTTACATATTTAAAAAGATTGAACTCTGTATTCTGAATATATATATACAGTGAGAGTGAACTATAATAGTAGGAATTGAAAAATCAAAGACTCTTGCTAAATATTCCTTAAAGATAAAATAAAAGTAGTTCTTCAATGTAAATCTATTCTAAATCGATTGAAAAATGACAATGGACACATCTTTTTAGCATCTGATTTCGAAATGCTCGTATGAAGCAAAATAAATATTATCAGTATCTTTCTTCTTTGATGTTCCTTTGGGGCGTACAAAATTGGATTCCATTTTTTTCGTGGTAAGTTTTCTTCCCTCTAGCCAAAATAAACAGTCTAACCTTCTTAGCAAGAGAGCATAACACAAAGAAAGGGGGAATTTGAGGTCCATACAGAAGAAATATGAACAGAAAAAGAGAATTGAATAGAACTTTACCCAAGACCAGTATTGTTGTATTTTTTTTTTTTTTTTTTTTTTTGTGCACTCTTTCTCCTTCTTTCCGTGTTCATAAACCGCAAATATATAATAGGTATTTTAATACCTGTAGTTCTTGAATTACTCGTTGGCAGGGTTACCAACTGAAAATCTTGAAAATATCAAACAACGTTTTGTAACAAAAAAAATTTTCGTTTTTTTTAAAAAAAATTTCATGAAAAATGCTAACAATTTAAATTAGTTGCTAAGAAGAAACTGTTATTTAAAGGTCCCTTATTTTTCCTAAAGATTATACTATGCCATATTATTTCGAGGGTTCACTGCTAATAATTCTCTGTATGCTTAGAACTTTCTGAATAAAGTAAAAAAGTAAATGGGATTTCATAGTATGTATTTAATATCTTACAAATTATTGCAATATATAGTCAGTTGACGTTGTAAAGTCTACGAGTTTTTTGTTGCATCAGTTACAAAAATCTACCAAGGATATATATTTGATAATTATATTATACAATTCAAATTGAGAAAGTATTGCAAAGTTTAATTATTCAAGGTATTGGATTTCACCAATATAAACACTAATCAATTAAAAATAATAAATTACAGTTTAAAAAACTTTAAAACACCCTTTTATGGTTAATCGAACTAAGTTGTAACTTAATCTTTTAGTCGCCAAATCTGGAAATGGGATCTGAAATAAGTCGCCAGATGCGGGATGGGATCTGAAAATGGGAAATCGTTAATCCTGATGATCCTAATCAGGACCATGGAACAAAATTATTAATTTATTGCATTGCCATCAAACCTAGACAAGTGAGCAAAATTTCGAATTAATCTGACCTTTTAAAGTGGGTGAAAATTGAGTTCGAAAATTCCGTTACATACAAATGAAGCTTATAAAAGGGTGTTAAAAAAGAAGAGAAACTAGATTTTTGGTAGTTTTTCATTCTCAGATAAATGATACGATTAGAACAATAGCTGAGATTATAAATAAAAATATTGATATGTTGGTACTTACGTACTATCGCAACCCTATTGGCAACAGTGGATAAAATCGCACGAATGCTAAAAACGAAATACGCTGACGTGAATATGGAGAGCTTAGTCGAAAAATGCTATGTGAAAAATAAAAGTAATTATAAGTAAATAATAATCAATAAAAGAAAAAATAACTATTTTTTATTATTTATAATTTAATTTTCAATTTTTTATTATTTATAATTTAATTTTGAATTTTTTATTATTAATAATTTTTTATCATGCTATTATTTTACAATTATACACAATATATAATACTAGTAATTATTTCCATAATTATATTATTATTATTAATTTTATTATTTGAGAATTCGATAAATCTGATATTTACATTTTAGTATTCGAGCTTATCAATAGGTGGCTTAGGGCAAGCGAAGAAATATAGAATGAAGGACATGGTCACCGATTCAGAGCCTACGACACATGCGAATTCAGGGTTGCCAATTTGGCGAGATATCTTGAAAATTGATTGCGATAGTACTTAAGTACCGATATATTTTATGGTGGATAGTGAAAATAGTGCGATTAAGTTTTCGAATTATGATTATGATCTTTGAATAATTTTAGCAATCCACGTAGTCAAATATGCAATGAAAGTAATAAATTTTATGAGTAAAAATCATAAATAAGTATACTTTTTAAAAGAACTTAAAACCACAAAAATTAGTGAAAATAAAATTAAACAAAAATATGTTCTTCAAAACTTATTTTAAAAGTTTTTAAGTCTGTCGTGTCCCAGTCCTATCTTGGACTGAGTTCACATCGCCCGACGCGCCTCTAAGTGTAGGAGAAAACATATCATCACCAACGAAAGCCATAACAACAAAAATTTATTGAAGACAGACAAAACACAAATAACAAACACAAGTTCAACTTATAAGTGGAAACCTCGGAGTGATTGTCTAATACCTAGATTAATCCTAATACTCAAATCTTAAACTCAAATCTAACATTCAATTCTAATATTCCCGTCTAAGTAATCTCAGCTATCAGAATTGACAAAGGAGACGAACTCTTGCTAATTTCAGGTCGGTACTAAATCTAATTCATTTGATTCATTTATGATTAATAATATCAAATACTATATAATGCGCAATAAACTCGTTGAAGTAATCCGTGAACGATACTTACATATAGTTTGGCAATTCCTTCTCTCTCTCTCATTTACGAAATCTAGACTTTATATAGTCGAACTAATTAGCATACAACTATCTCGTGTTTTTCACGAAGAGGCTGTGAAATAGAATAAATGCTGGCCCCAAAGTTACCCAAGAGGATTAGTTTGGAAATTGACGCGAATAGCCACGTCACAGCCCCCCTCAAGAAAAAAACGGGATTTATAAAAGGTTCTCAATGGCCCGATATAAATTACGCTGAAAATTTTAATTCATAACTTATCTAGACATCTTAAATTTTAGTTTAGCAATAACTTTTATAGAACAATACGCTGAAGAAACAGTCAAAACTACTAGCTCAAAATTTAGTCACTCCAAGATTTTAACTTTTACATTCATTATATAAGGTGTACCCCATTTGGGCGAGGACCAAGAAAAAACCTCCCACTGGAAGGAAAAACCCGGCCGTACACAACCCGTAACTTAGATATTTTAATTACATCCTGGGTTACACAACTTTTATCTTCGACATAAAATCTTCAAAACATCAGGGTCAGCCACCCTGAAGTGAGAACTGGATCGGTGGAAGTACAAAAAAATTTTAACACTTTATACACATAACAACATTGAATTAACACATTTTTAAATTGTCAATTACTTTACAAATTTTATCTGGTTTCTAAAAATAAAACTCCCATTCCAATCGCGCAGCGCTATTAGTGTTATAGTTAATTTCTCTCTCTACGCCACGAATCCCAAAAACCAGATATATACTAATATACACTTTAATATGTTTATATATACACAATTATATACAATTTTCAAAATATTCAATATAAACAAACAATACAATGAATTCTCGCACGCTTAGCCAAGCCTTTAGTTAAGGTAAACAAATGTAAACATACATATGCTTTCCACAATTTAGAATATATTTAAATATACAAAAGGTCATTTCACTCAACGTAGTGAGACTTTTGTATTTGGATAACATTATTAACAAAACACAACTTGCTTCTTGCAAAAATTCAACCGACTGCCTGTCATTAAAAATATAAATGAAACAATACAACCTGGCTAATATCTTGCTCCTCTTCTTTCTCTAATGTCTCCGATCTGCACCTCCAATGATGTGGACCTTCTGCTGCGATGACTCTCTCCTGGCTCCTGGCAGTCTGGTCTATAGTCTCGGCGAATCCTCAAGTTGTAGTTGTGACCTTGTCCTTCTCGATCTCTTCTACATCGAGTGGATCCTTCATGGCCTGTCGATGATCCTATTGTTGATCTTGATCTGGCTTTCCTATAGACTTCTCTGCCGTCTTTGGAATTGCTGAAGTCGGACATTTTGTTGTTTACGTCGCATTTGTTGGCGATTTCTTTCTGGAACTTGTCTACTGTAGCGATCTTCGACTTTGTTTCTCTTTCTGATCTTTACATTCGACGAGATGGAGGACGGGAGCCTACGTTTGTAGACATCTTTGTGGATATGTGCTCTTTTACCCCTTGGCTCGTCTGGAAGTGATTCCTTTTTTCTCTTGCATATTCTGGAGTGTTGATTTTTCATTAATTTTTGTTGTCTCGTCTGGGATAGCGAGTCAGATATCACCTTCTTCCATCGACCCTTGGTCAGATCGTGTCCGCTCCTTTTTGTCTCTGTGTGATTACTTTTATGCCCTCCACTATAATTTTCATTCCTCTCCTGTGTATCTGTCTGCCACCAGACTCATAACTCTTAGAACTTTGCGACCTATCTAACCTATATCTACCATCCTCAAAACTACTCGATTGATACTCGGATCCTCTACTAACAGAACAATCTACCTCCACTAAACCTTCATCGCTTTTTCTCTGATGGTAAATTCGAACCTGATCTATATTGATTGTAGTTCTTCTACCTGCCTTCCAAATTACAACATTATTGTTTTTAACACTCACAACTCTAAAAGGACCCTCAAACTTAGGGCAGAACTTAGCAACCACCTTTTTACTAGCTGAAATAGGGTGAGTTTCGACTAACACTAAATCATCCACCTTGTCGTAGTCTCTCACTACCCCTAGGGTTATTAATTCCCCTTTGCAAATTATCTACATTTGGATATGTCGGATTCATAATTAATGACTATGCAAATAATAAATCAGTTATTTATTTTATTTCCTTATGATAGAAATACACAAATATTAATCAAACTTTAAGAACAACAAATTATAGTGGAGTGAGATCAGAATTTAATTATGAACGACGGAACACTAACTAATACCACGGGGGAATAACGCATACAATCAAACTACGCATTTAAATCTAATCTATAAAAATCACAGACCTGATATCTCTTTAAAGAGGAATCTTGAATACTTGTAGAATCTGTGAAGTGGCTTCAATCCTGGATATCTTCAGTTACGTCCGAATCCAATTAATGAATCTTTTTCAGTAATCTTCCTTCCGCTAACAAACTTCACTTAGTTAAACTAAACTCCTAGAAACACTTTCTTAATCAATCACGTAGTTTACTCCTCTATCAAAACACGGAGTCATCCTCTTCTCTTCATTTCATTTCTCCCTTTTATATCTCTTTCGAACTCGCTAAACCCGAAACTATCTTATTTGCATAAGTCACACTTTCAGCTCTCAGCGGGGATTGGTTAAAATAAAAAAAATTTAAAAGTTTATGAGAGAAGGTTAGTGAAACGCGTAAGCACCCGTCACAACCCCCCTCCGAGAAAAAAAGCGTGACTTATTGAAGGTCTAAACGACCTGCAAGAACTCGCTTAATTTACCTAACATCTGAAAAACACTGAACCTGCACACCTAGAATGCCTGAACTTGTAAAAAAATAACTCACGAACTTTATAATGCCTGAAAATTCTGAACTTGTAGAAAGTTAACTCACGAACTTTATAATGCCTGAAAATTCTGAACTTGTAGAAAGTTTTAACTCTCTAAGTTAGAAACTTTAATTAAACTAACACACAGAAATGACTACTCAAAAGGGGTACTCCACTCCAATTTATTGCTCTTGTACATAGTTATAATTCCTACAGTGCATCCCATTCGGGCGAAGATCAGGGGAAAACCTTTCAAGGAAAAAACCCTGATCATGCACTTTACTGAAGTGCTAATATAAATAAAATTTTACATTATTATCTTCTCACGACATCAAAGTTTTCATCGCATCACTATGTTCAGGGACTGCTGCCCTGAAAGGAAACCTTGTCAATTTTTCTAAAACATGACATTAAATGCACAGAAATTTTATACAACTTCCTTATTGACATAAAATATGGCATACATTATATTATATATATATATAGTTTCATAACAATTTAACCTTTTATCTGGTTTCATTTTCAAAAACTCCCAATCAATCGCGCTGCGCTGTTAATGTTTTTTGTTAGTATTCCTAATTACGCCGCGCCCAGAAACCAGACACTACTTATACATCTTAATAATTACACACAAAAATATATACATTTTTTACATAGAATATATTACAACAAACAATACAAGTAATCTCACATATAAAGCCTCGTCTTTAATGTGTAGCGAAACAATTGCAATTCAACAAATGTTTTTCCACAATTTGGAAAAAAATTAAATACAAAAGTCTTTTCAACCGATATGAAAATGCACACAACTCAGTGACACTTTTGTACGATAATTTTACAAAAAAAAATAGACTAGCCCACTAGGAAAATACCCTGAACTGTTTGTCAGAGGAAAAATAAACAAATTAGAATTATACAACCTGGCTAGTCTTTAGATCCAATCTGCATAGGCTTTTTCTCCAACCATGGCCTCTGTGCTGGATGACCTTGTCCTAGGGTTGTCCACTCTGCGCTCCAACCTTCTGGGTCTCCTCTTCCATCGAGTCCGTTGAAGTTGATATGCTCCTGCTGAGGCGTTGTTTTCCTTTGTGACAACTGGAACTTGGCTGTTGTCCACTCGACGTCGGCTCCGAAGATTGTATGGACAGCTCCTTTCCTGATGAGGTCTGTTGTACTTGAATCTGTGGGATGGTCCTGGAACTGCTCTTTCAGAACTATTTTCTTCCACCTTTCTATACCGCTTTCTGGAGGGACGAGAGGGCATTGACGAGGAAATCTTTCTTTTTTCTCTATCTACGTGGGCCTCTGGTCTCTTCTTTTGTACGTTTTCATTCCAAGATTCTGGCCTTCCTCTTTTCTCTCCTTTCAATCCACAAAGGTCTTTTTTTCCTAAAATTATACACGCCACCCCCCGAAGAAACAGCAGATTTCGTCCGTCCACGTTTTTTTCTCACCTCCACTCCATCGCGTCTATTCGCAACTATATCTCTACTACCATTTACATTTCCTGATTTCGATCCTTTACGACAACCCCCATCATTCTCCGATTGCACCAATGACGACTGCGCATCATCTGACCTGACTGATGTCACTGCACCATAATCACTACTAGTGTTACTTTCCGACTCGGCAACACTGTCTTCTCTTTGATGGTAAATTCTCACCTGGTCCACATTAACCGTTATTCTTTTACCAAATTTTAATATTACTAAATTATTATTATTTTTTTACACTCACAGAACTTTATATGGGCCTTCAAACTTTGGCACAAATTTACCTACTATTTTTTTACATTTTGAACTTAACGGGTGAGTTAGAACTAATACTAGATCAACAACTTTCACATTATTTTCACGCCTCTTTTTATTATAATATTTCGCCCAATTCTCTTGCTGGCGCTTTGTATGAACTCTAGCCTCCTCAAACAACCTTTCTATGTTCCCACAAACTAAATCTGATCCATCAGTTACCATAACTAAATTCTGAAAAGGGGTGATTAAATTTCGACCTAAAAATAATTCCGCCGGTGTTTTACCCGTTGTCTCATGTACTGCTGTCCTAATCGCATAACCGAACTCTTGCAGAAATTGATCCCAGTTAGTGTGATTATCCGCGACAAAACTCGAAATCATTTTTAAAAGAGTGCGATTAACTCTTTCTGTTTGATTAGCTTGTGGACGATATACCACAGTTTTAACGTGTTTTATGTGCAATCTGCGACATACTTGCTCAAAAACTTCGGATATCATTTGGGGGCCATTATCGGTAATTAACTTTGCAGGAGCTCCATAACGCGCAATATAATTCTCAAAAAATGCATTGGCGATTGCTTAACCGAAGCTTTCCTTAAGGGAACTATTTCAACCCATTTAGAAAAATTATCTGTAATTACTAAAATAAATTTACAGCGTTCTGGACTAGTTGCAGGGTATGGGCCGAACAAATCTAAAGATACGATTTCATTCGGAAAATTCGTTATTATCGGAATTAATTGACCAGCTGGTAATCCGTTTTTATAATTAATTTTTTGGCATTGGTCGCAGGTTGCTACATATTTATAAATGTATTTCCTCATGTACGGGAAATAACACGCGTCTTTTAATTTTAAGTAGGTTTTCTTTTTGCCTAAATGGCCTGCCATCGGCGAGTCATGGAATTCTCGCATAACATCTTTACGTAATGTTTTAGGTATAAATACCCTTAATTCACCTAGTGTGGTTGTATATTTTGCATAATATAGCAATCCGTATATCAATTTAAAGTCTTGGGACCAATTTCTACAGATTGATTCATTAATGGAACTATCGTTCGGATTTTCCAAAAACTTCACGATGTGACCTAGCTCCGGGTCATTTCTCTGTTCCTCTCTCAACTGTTCTCTAGACGATAATACTAACGATCTAATCACCGCACAAGACACCTTTGGTTCTTCATTACTTTCTAACGGGTTTCTAGACAACATATCAGCCACTAAATTTTGCGTACCTGGGCGATGTTCCCATTCTACATTGAAATTTGCCAACTTAAGCGTCCACCTTATCATTCTAGACGACAAATTCTTTCCATTCGTTAATTTGGTAAGTGCAGGATGGTCTGTTATCACTTTAACCGGCAAGGATCCGAAATACGTGCGATATTTATTTAATGCCCATATGACAGCTAAACATTCACGTTCCGTCACACTGTAGTTCCTTTCTACGCGGTTTAAAGTTCTCGAGGCAAACGCCATAGGCCTATTATTCTGTGTCAATACTGCTCCTACCCCCACGGAGCTCGCATCCGTATAGAGTTCAAAAGGTTTGGAAAAATCTGGTAATTGTAACACTGGAGCTTCTGTCAGTGCTTTCTTAATACGATCAAAGGCTTCCTGCGCAGATTCCGACCAACGGAACTTAGAGTTTTTTCGTTTTAAATTATATAAGGGTTCACAAATGTCTGCGTAGTTTTTAATAAACTTTTGATACCAACCCGTCATTCCTAAAAACTTTGCTATTTGTTTTGCAGTTTTCGGAGGCTTCATTTCAATAATTGCTTTTACTTTTTCCTCATCTGTTTTAACTCCTTCTTTATTAATAACTAAACCCAAATAACGTAATTGTTCCCTCGCGAAATGACATTTCTCGCGATTACACGTCAAACCAGCCTCCTGCAATAATCTGAATACTTCCCGTAAGTGTTCTACTTGGCTTTCAAAAGATGGAGACGAGATGATAACGTCATCCATATAACAGTGCGCAAAACGCCCGAAGACTGGGCTGAGGAACATCTCTATGGCCCTTTGAAAATTTGGAGCTGCCCCCGAAAGGCCAAATGGCATGCGAGTAAATGCAAAAGTACCATTTTTTGTAACAAACGCCGTCTTATGCACATCTTTGGGGTCTACTGCCATCTGAAAGTATCCGCTGCGTAAATCAAGTGATGTCATAATTTCGGTGTGCGGAATATTAGTGATCAAATCATCAATTATTGGTAGCGGATATCGCGGATATCTCGTGACCGCATTTAACTTCCTATAATCTATTGCAAACCTATAAGCTTCTGGGTCATCTAACGGCAACCCGTTTTTCTTCCGACATAAAACAACTGGAGACGCGTAGGGCGATGTTGTTGGAACTATTGTACCATCACCCAACATTTTCTGAACATGGTAGTCGATTATACCCTGTTTGACCCCGTCATAGCGATAAGGTCTCGAAAAAACAGGAGGACTATCACCCGTGTCAATTTCATGACAAAATACATGTGTCAGACCAGGCTTAAGCGAAAACAACCCATGAAATTCTTTAAACAAAATCTGCAATTCCTGCTTTTGTTTTGAATTTAACTTAGTGTTCGATAAATCTATCTGAACCGGTTCGTCCGAAATTGCCACTTTTTCCGTTTGCGAATCCGGAATGATTAACGATTTAGACAGGAAATCAAAACTAATCTTCGCATGTGACATGAAATCAATAGCTAGGATGCATGGATATTGCATCTCAGCAATCACATGAAATTTCCACAACTTCGAAAATTCTCTTATTTTAATTCTCAACTCAACTGTACCTAAATTTCTGCATTGAACCCTTGAGCTGTAACTACTTCAGCTAACGATTTTTTAATAGGACAGAAAGAAAAATATGACCGGTACGTTTTTTCTGAAATAAATGACTTTTCCGCACCTGTATCCCAGAGCGCTTTTAAAAATGTATCATGCAACAGAATCGGCACATACGGAAGTTCAACTGGTGATAAACGCAAAGAATTAAGTCTAATTCTATTAGGAGGATTTGACTGAATACGATCTCTTTGAGAGTTTAAATTGGCATTTCTTTGCCTTTCGCTGTTGCAATCAACACGCCTCCAATTCTGCTTTGCTGAATCATCATTAGGACCCTTCCTAACCACCATCCTACGGTTCTGATGCCGGTCTGTTCTCTGATTTGGCTGATTGTAGCGATTTCCACCCTCGAATCCTTGATTTTGATAATTACGACGAGAAAAATTATTCGCACCCTTGCCTAGTCCTCTTTGATCATTTTGACTATTTCCGACCCCAGTATCTCTCCAATTTCTATAATTCCTTCTTTCCTCAGGATTCCTACTCACATCCCAACTTCATCTAGCAAAATTATTACTCGAACCCTGGTTTTCTCTGCAGCTATGACGTTCCTCATACCGATCTACCAACTCTATTAATTGAGTTTTCGTTGTGGGGTTTCGAACTTCTAAATAATCCATTATCTGGGGTTCTAGTCGCATTACTATGTGATCAACCAATTTTAACTCATCGTAATTCAAATCTAACGCTTATGAATTTTTAACAGTTGAAAAATAATGTCTAACGGGCTTGACCTCTCCGTTGTTTTGATGAAAAAAACTGAGCTTCTAGCTCTGATTTATTCCGTATTACCGGAAAACTATCTGATAATTTCTTTTTAAGTGTTGCAAATGCAGTCGCTTCTTCATTTACACACTCGAAGCCGATCACCTCAAACCAGTCTAACGCTCTCCCAATTAAATGACCTTTTAAATATGCGCATGATAGATTTGCCGGTATTTCATAGTAGGCTATATTGTCGTCGATGTTAGAAATAAACTTAGACACATTTTCTTTACCCGAAAAAAATAACTCCAGCAAAACTCTAAATCCTGCACCTGCTCTTAATTCCGGTATTTCGTTTGGGCGCCAGTGTCGAAGTCTCTCACTACCCCTAGGGTTATTAATTCCCCTTTGCACATTATCTACATTTGGATATGTCGGATTCATAATTAATGAGTACGCAAATAATAAATCAGTTATTTATTTTTATTTCCTTATGATAGAAATACACAAATATTAATCAAACTTTAAGAACAACAAATTATAGTGGAGTGAGATCAGAATTTAATTATGAACGACGGAACACTAACTGATACCACGGGGGAATAACGCATACAATCAAACTACGCATTTAAATCTAATCTATAAAAATCACAGACCTGATATCTCTTTAAAGAGGAATCTTGAATACTTGTAGAATCTGTGAAGTGGCTTCAATCCTGGATATCTTCAGTTACGTCCGAACCGAATTAATGAATCTTTTTCAATAATCTTCCTTCCGCTAACAAACTTCACTTAGTTAAACTAAACTCCTAGAAACACTTTCTTAATCAATCACGTAGTTTACTCCTCTATCAAAACACGGAGTCATCCTCTTCTCTTCATTTCATTTCTCCCTTTTATATCTCTTTCGAACTCGCTAAACCCGAAACTATCTTATTTGCATAAGTCACACTTTCAGCTCTCAGCGGGGATTGGTTAAAATATATACAATTTAAAAGTTTATGAGAGAAGGTTAGTGAAACGCGTAAGCACCCGTCACAACCTTAATGTTAATTTCGCGTCTCCTTTCATTGTAATACTTCGCCCACTTTTCTTTCTTTTTCATTGTATTCTGCCTAGCTTCCTCAAACACCTTTTCAATATTCCCAGCCACAAATTCTGTACCATTTGTCACCATCACAAGTTTTTGAAATAGGGTAATAAATTTCCTGCCCAAAAATAATTCTGCTGGGTTCTTTTCCGTGGTTTCATGTGGACTACCTTTCTTAATGCATAAGCGAATTCATTTAGAAACCTGTCTCAGTTTTTGTGATTATAATTTACAAAAGAAGCAATCATTTGTAATAAATCACAATTAACAAGTTCCGTTCGATTTGATTGAGGTCAAAACACTACTGTTTTGACATTCTTTATATCTAATCTATCACTTAAGTATTCAAAACCTTCAGATATAAATTGGGGGCCGTTGTCGCTGATTAACTTGATAGGAGCTTGATATCGCAAAATATAATTTTCGAACAGGACAATGGCGATTATTTTTGCGGATGCCTTTCTGAGGGGTATTATTTCCAACCACTTCGTAAAATCTGATCCGTTATTACGCAAACATATCGATATGTTTGGGGTTTCGATACTGGGTAGGGGCCTAATAAATCTAATGAAACTATTTCGTTCGGATAATTAGTTACAATCGGTATTATATGACTGGCCAGTAACGCGTTCTTATAGTTATTTTTTGGCACGTATCACATTTCAAAACATAGTCATGTATCTCCCTACGCATGGATGGAAAATAACAAGCATCCTTCACGCGTAAATATGTTTTCCGTATTCCAAGATGTCCAGCCATAGGCTTATCATGAAATTCATGCATTATCGCACCTCGCATTGACTTTGGAATATATACTCTCATTTCTCCGAGAGAGGATGCGTATTTCGCATAAAATAACAATCCTTCGATGATTTGGAAATCCTGGGACCAGTTCCTACAGACCCCCGCATTTACTGAACTGTCATCGGGGTTTTGTAAGTATCTATATATATAACCCAGCTCGGGGTCCTGCTTTTGTTCAGCTATCAATTGCTCCCTTGACGAAAGTACCAAATCTCTAATTACTGCACAAGTTATATTGCTATCCTCAAAATTTTCCACCGGGTTCCGCGACAACAAATCTGCCACAACATTTTGAGCACCTGGCCTATGCTCCCATTCAACATTAAATTCTGCTAGCTTGAGTGACCATCTGATCATACAGCCTGATAAATGTTTACCATTGGTGAGTTTTGTTAATCCTGCATGATCTGTAATTACTTTTACTGGTAACGATCCAAAGTAGGTACGAAACTTGTTTAAAGCCCAAATCACCGCTAAACATTCGCGCTCGGTTACTGTGTAATTGCGCTCCGCCTTATTAAGTGTGCCGGATGCATATGCTATGGGTCTCTGACCTTTCGTAAGCACCGCTCCAATTCCAATAGAACTCGCGTCCGTAAAAACTCAAATTGTACATTGAAATCCGGTAATTTTAATACTGGTGCTTCCGTAATTGCACGTTTGATTGATTCAAAAGCAGCTTGTGCCTCTTCCGACCAATTAAATTTCCTACCCTTCTTTTTTAAATCATACAGTGGCTCGCAGAGATCTGCGTACCCCTTAATAAATTTTTGATACCATTGGGCCATTTCGAGGAATTTTGATATTTCTCTCGTATTCTTTGGTGCTTTTATTTAAAGTATAGCCTTAACTTTTTAGATTCATCCGTGGCTATCCCATCTCTACTAATCACAAGGCCTAAGTATTTTAGTTTCTCACATCCAAAGTTACACTTATCTTTGTTCAACGTCAACGCATGTTCTTGCAATAACCTAAATACTTCCCTTAAATGTTCCAAGTGATGTGCAAATGATGGAAATGCGATAATGACATCATCCATGTACACTTGGACACACTTCCCTAACAGTGGTTGCAATATAATATCGATGGCCTTTTGAAAATTTGGCGCTGCCCCCGATAGGCCGAATGGCATTCGCTTAAACGCATAAGTGCCGTTTTTCGTCAAAAAACCAGTTTTGGCTACATCCCTGGGGTGTACTGCCAATTGAAAATAGCCAGAGCGTAGATCCAAAGTACTCATTATTTTCGTGTGAGGAATATTGGTAATTAAATCCTCGATGAGTGACAAAGGATATCTCGGGTACTTAGTAACCGCATTAAGTTTGCGATAATCCACCGCAAATCTATACTCCTCAGGATGGTCCTGGGGTAATCCATTCTTCTTACGACAGAAAACTACAGGAGATGCGTAAGCCGATTGAATTTGTACGATGTGGTGCCTTCTCGTAACATCTTGTTGATGTTATAATCAATGATACCTTGCTTAACCCTGTCATACCTACACGGTCTGGAGACAACTGGAGGGCTATTCCCTGTATCAATTTCATGATATAATACATGAGTTAGACCTGGTTTGTCGGAGAATAGTTCTTTAAAACTATTAAATAACGATTTTAAATCTCTTTTTTGACTTTGTTCTAATTTTGAATTCGAAAGATCAATTTCTACATTCTCCTCGACGATTTTTAACTCTTCGATTTGCGAATCCGGAATCGCTAAAGACTTTTCCTCGAAATTCATGGTAATCTTCGCGTTTCGTATAAAATCGACACCTAAAATGCATGGATATTTGAGATCTGCTAATATGTGAAAAGCCAATTTTTTTGTGAATTCTCTAATTCTTATTTCTAATTCTATTGTCCCTACATTGTTGCAACAGGCGCACTGAGCCGTTATAACTTTTGCATTTGATTTTTTTATTGGTTTATAAGAAAAATATGCCCTATATGTTTCTTCAGAGATAAACGACTTTTCGGCCCCAGTATCCCAAAACGTCTTAGTGAAGATGTCGTTCACTAAAATTGGCACATACGGGAGTTCTACAGGGGAGATCCTTAAAGCAGAAACCCTTATAGGAGGTTTCTCATCAACATGCGATCGATCTTAATTTCGAACGCTTAAAAAGTTTAAATTTTTATGACTACCCCTATTCCAATGATTATTCGACCCCCGTTCAAAATTATCACTTGGACCCCTATTTCTATATTGATCTCGTAAACCACGATTCTCGAATCCACGATCATTCCCAATACGGTTCCTGTTCTCGAACCCTTGATTATCATGGTTCCTCTGGGGTCTCGTCCCATAGGAAGTTCTATATCTTTGTCTCCTATCATTTTGACGTTTGACTACCCCATTATCTCTCCAATTTCTATTAATACGGCCTTCGTTAGACCTCCTACTCACATCACAAGCTCGTCTTTCACTATTATTATTGCTCGAACCCGGATTGTCTCTCCTCAAATATCTGTCCTCGTACTTTGTAATCATCTGAAGTAACTACAATTGAGTAGTTGGATTTCGAATTTAAATATATTCCATCAATTGTGGTTCCAAACGAGCAACAATATGCTCAATCAGACAATCTTCCGACATATTTAATCCCAATTTTTTATGTATTTTGAGAAGGTCGTATATAAAGTCCGAAGGAGCCTGACCATGACCTTGATATGACGAATAGAACTTGACTTCCATTTCAGTCTTTTTCCGAACCACTGGGAAATTCGCCGTCAAAGCCTCTTTCAATTGCGCGAAATCATTAGCATTCCCTTTTAGTATAGAAGATCCGAAGACGTCATACCAGTCCAAGGCCCTTCTTTGGAGACGCCCTTTAAGATAAGCACATGCCAAATTGTTAGGTATCTCGTAAATCTTAACATTACTGTCAATATATTCAATGAATTCGGTGACGTTCTCTGCTCCGGAGAAACAGATATCAGGCAAGAGCCTAAAATTGGATCCGACTCCCATCTCGGGGTTAAGGGAGAAATGTCCTGAGGACAAACCCATTGGGTGCCATTGTCGTGTACCCATCCTATCTTGGTCTGAGTTCACATTGCCCGGCGTGCCTCTAAGTGTAGGAGGAAACATATCATCACCAACAAAAGCCATAATAACAATTATTTATTGAAGACAGACAACACACAAATAACAAACACAAGTTCAATCTATAAGTAGAAACCTCGGAGTGATTACCTTATACCTAGAATAATCCTAATACTCAAATCTTATACTCAAATCTAACCTCCAATTCTAATATTCCCTACTAAGTAATCTCATCTATCAGAATTGACAAAGGAGACGAACACTTACTAACTTCACGTCGGTACTAAATCTAATCCCTTTGATTCCTTTAATGATTAATAATATCAAATACTATCTAATTCGTGCTAAGCTCGTTGAAGTAACCCGTGCACGATACATACAAGTAGTTTGGCAATTCCTTCTCCTTCTCTCTAACATTTACGAAAACTAGACTCTATATAGTCGAACTAATTAGCATATAACTATCTCGTGTTTTTCCCGAAGAGGCTGGGAAATAGAATTAATGCTGGCCCCAAAGTTACCCAAGAGGAGTAATGGAAGATTGAAGCGGATCTCCCCGTCACAAGGTTAATCCAAATTTGGAATATTTTTTCTGATGTAGAAGTACCTCAACATTAATATTATATTTTAGCTTCGTTATCCTAGAGAGAGAGAGAGAGAAGGGGGGGGGTATTTTATCATCACGTAACTTTAATCTGAGTTGATTCATTTTTTCCGGCATAGAGGGTGTTTCGCATTTTTTTCTTCTAATAGCTCTATGTTAAATAAGATATATCTTTACATACAAAGAAAAATTATTTATTTATGTAACACTTTGAAATTTTAATATACTATGCTAAAAAAAGGTGTCTGAATACCAGTGTTACACATTTCTTGAAATTTTAGACATTTTTGTCTATATTCTCCACGTTTAGTTCAGGTTGTAGAACATACGGCAAATATAGCCCTAAATGCTTCAAAAATATAAATAACACATATAAAAATGGAATAATATTTTACAAGACTTGTGACGGGGCTATCCGCGTCAATTTCCAAACTAATACTATTGGGTAACTTTGGGGCCAGCATTTATTCTATTTCACAGACTCTTCGGGAAAAACACGAGATAGTTATATGCTAATTAGTTCGACTATATAAAGCCTAGATTTCGTAAATGAGAGAGAGAGAAGGAATTGCCAAACTATTCGTAAGTATCGTCCACGGATTACTTCAACGAGCTTAGCACGCATTATATAGCATTAGATATTATTAATCATTAAAGGAATCAAAGGAATTAGATTTAGTACCGACCTGAAGTTAGCAACAGTTCGTCTCCTTTGTCAAATCTGATAGCTGAGATTACTTAGACGGTGTCGTAGTCTCTCACTCCCCCTATGATTATTAACTCCCCTTTGCATATTATCTAAATTCGGGTATGTTGGATTCATAATTAACGACTACTTAATTAATAAATCAATATCCTTTATTGATTTTTCTTACTAGAGAAATACACAAATAATAATCAATCCTTAAGAACAACAAATTACAGTGGAGTGCGATAATAATTCAATTATGAACGATGGAACACTAACTGAAACTACGGAGAATAACGCATACAATCAAACTACGCATTTATATCTAATTTATGAAAATAACAGACCTGATATCTTTATAAGGCAGGATCTTTAATACTGGAGAGATCTAAGAAGCGGCTTCAATCTTTGATATCTTCAGTTCCGTCCGAACCGAATTAATGAACCTTTTTCAATAATCTTCCTCCGGCGAACTAACTTCCACTAGTTAAACTAATCTCTCAGAATCACCTTCTTAATCAACCTCGCAATTATCTCCTCTATCAAACCACGTAGTCATCCTCTCTATCAAACCACGTAGTCATCCTCTTCTCTTCATTTCATTTCTCCCTTTTATATCTTTTTCGAACTCGCTAAACCCGAAACTATCTTGTTTGCATAAGTCACACTTTCGGCTCTCGGCGGGGATTCGTTAAAATAAATAAAGTCTTTAAAGATGTGAGAGAAGGTTAGTGAAACGCGTAAGCACCCGTCACAACCCCCCTCCGAGAAAAAAAGCGTGACTTATTGAAGGTCTAAACGACCTGCAAGAACTCGCTTAATTTACCTAACATCTGAAAAACACTGAACCTGCACAAAATTTTAACTACTCTAGAATGCCTAAAAATACTGAACTTGTAGAAAGTTAACTCACGAACTTTATAATGCCTGAAAACACTGGATTTGCCGAAAATTTTAACTCTCTAAGTTAGAAACTTTAATTAAACTAGCACACAGAAATGACTACTCAAAGGGGTACTCCACTCTAATTCATTGAACTTTTACAAATATACAATCCCTACAGTGCATCCCATTCGGGCGAAGATCAGGGGAAAACCTTTCAAGGAAAAAACCCTGATCATGCACTTTACTTAAGTGCTAAAAAATATAAATTTTACATTAATATCTTCTCACGACATCATTTTCATCGCATCACTATGTTCAGGGACTGCTGCCCTGAAAGGAAACCTTGTCAATTTTTTCTAAAACATGACATTAAATGCACAGAACTTTTATACAACTTCCTTATTGACATAAAATATGGCATACATTATATTATATATATATAGTTTCATAACAAAATAACCTTCATCTGGTTTCATTTTCAAAAAATTCCCAATCAATCGCGCTGCGCTGTTAATGTTTTTTTGTTAGTAATCCTAATTACGCCACGCCCAGAAACCAGACATTACTTATACATCTTAATAATTACACACAAAAATATATACATTTTTTACATAGAATATATTACAACAAACAATACAAGTAATCTCACATATAAAGCCTCGTCTTTAATGTGTAGCAAAATAATTGCAATTCAACAAATGTTTTTCCACAATTTGGAAAAAAATTAAATACAAAATTTTTTTCAACCGATATGAAAATACACACAACGCAGCAACTTTTGTACGTTAATTTCATAAAAAAAATAGACTAGCCCACATGGAAAATACTCCGAACTCTCTGTCAGAGGAAAAATAAACAAATTAGAATTATACAACCTGGCTAGTCTTTAGATCTAATCTGCATAGGCTTTGTCTCCAACAATGGCCTCTGTGCTGGATGACCTTGTCCTAGGGTTGTCCTCTCTGCGCTCCCACCTTCTGGGTCTCCTCTTCCATCGAGTCCGTTGAAGTTGATATGCTCCTGCTGAGGCGTTGTTTTCCTTTGTGACAACTGGAACTTGGCTGTTGTCCACTCGACGTCGGCTCCGAAGATTGTATGGACAGCTCCTTTCCTGATGAGGTCTGTTGTACTTGAATCTGTGGGATGGTCCTGGAACTGCTCTTTCAGAACTATTTTCTTCCACCTTTCTATACCTCTTTCTGGAGGGACGAGAGGGCATTGACGAGGAAATCTTTCTCTTGTCTCGGGATACCTGGGCCTCTGGTCTCTTCTTCTTTTGTATATTATCTTTCCAAGAGTCTGGTCTTCCTCTTTTCTCTCTTTCAGTCCAATAGGGTCTTTTTTTCCTGAAATTATACGCGTCATCCCCCGAAGAAACAGCAGATTCCGTCCGTCCACGTTTTTTTCTCACCTCCTCTCCATCGCGTCTATTCGCAACTATATCTCTACTACCATTTAAATTTCCTGATTTCGATCCTCTACGACAACCCCCATCACTCTCCGATTGCACCAATCTCGACTGCCCATCATCGGACCCGACTGATGCCACTGCACCATGATCACTACTATTGTCACTTTCCGACTCGGCAACACTGTCTTCTCTTTGATGGTAAATTCTCACCTGGTCCACATTAACCGTTATTCTTTTACCAAATTTTAATATTACTAAATTATTATTATTTTTTACACTCAGAACTTTATATGGGCCTTCAAACTTTGGCATAAATTTACCTACTATTTTCTTACTTGTCGAGCTTAACGGGTGAGTTTGAACTAATACTAGATCATTAACTTTCACATTATTTTCACGCCTCTTTTTATTATAATATTTCGCTCACTTCTCTTGCTGGCGCTTTGTATGTATTCTAGCCTCCTCAAACAACCTTTCTATGTTTCCACAAACTAAATCTGATCCATCAGTTACCATAACTAAATTCTGAAAAGGGGTGATTAAATTTCGACCTAAAAATAATTCCGCCGGTGTTTTACCCGTTGTCTCATGTACTGCTGTCCTAATCGCATAACCGAACTCTTGCAGAAATTGATCCCAGTTAGTGTGATTATCCGCGACAAAACTCGAAATCATTTTTAAAAGAGTGCGATTAACTCTTTCTGTTTGATTAGCTTGTGGACGATATACCACAGTTTTAACGTGTTTTATGTGCAATCTGCGACATACTTGCTCAAAAACTTCGGATATCATTTGGGGACCGTTGTCGGTGACTAATTTAACAGGAGCTCCATAACGCGCAATATAATTTTCAAAAAATGCATTGGCGATTGCTTTAGCCGAAGCTTTCCTCAAGGGAACTATTTCAACCCATTTAGAAAAATTATCGGTAATTACTAAAATAAATCTATAGCGTTATGGACTAGTTACAGGGTATGGGCCTAACAAATCTAAAGACACGATTTCATTCGGAAAATTCGTTATTATGGGAATTAATTGACCAGCTGGTAATCCGTTTTTATAATTAATTTTTTGGCATTGGTCGCAGGTTGCTACATATTTATAAATGTATTTCCTCATGTACGGAAAATAACACGCGTCCTTTAATTTTAAGTAGGTGTTCTTTTTGCCTAAATGACCTGCCATATGCGAGTCATGAAATTCTCGCATAACATCTTTACGTAATGTTTTGGGTATAAATACCCTTAATTCACCTAGTGTGGTTGTATATTTTGCATAATATAGCAAACCGTCAACGATTTTAAAGTCATTGGACCAATTTCTGCAGATCGATTCATTAACAGAACTATCGTCCGGATTTTCCAAAAACCTCATTATATGCCCTAGCTCCGGGTCATTTCTCTGTTCCTCTCTTAACTGTTCTCTAGAAGATAATACTAACGATCTAATCACCGCACAAGACACTTTTGGTTCCTCATTACTTTCTAACGGGTTTCTAGACAACATATCAGCCACTAAATTTTGCGTACCTGGGCGATGTTCCCATTCTACATTAAAATTTGCCAACTTAAGCGTCCACCTCATCATTCTAGGCGACAAATTCTTTCCATTCGTTAATTTGGTATGTGCAGCATGGTCTGTTATCACTTTAACCGGCAAGGATCCGAAATACGTGCGATATTTTTTTAATGCCCATATGACAGCTAAACATTCACGTTCCGTCACACTATAATTCCTTTCTGCGCGGTTTAAAGTTCTCGAGGCAAACGCCATAGGCCTATTATTCTGTGTCAATACTGCTCCTAACCCCACTGAGCTCGCATCCGTATAGAGTTCAAAAGCTTGGGAAAAATCTGGTAATTGTAACACTGGAGCTTCTGTCAGTGCTTTCTTAATACGATCAAAGGCTTCCTGCGCTGATTCCGACCAACGGAACTTAGAGTTTTTTCGTTTTAAATTATATAAGGGCTCACACATGTCTGTGTAGTTTTTAATAAACTTTTGATACCAACCCGTCATTCCTAAAAATTTTGCTATTTGTTTTGCCGATTTCGGAGGTTTCATTTCAATAATTGCTTTTACCTTCTCCTCATCTGTTTTAACTCCTTCTTTATTAATAACTAAACCCAAATGACGTAATTGTTCCCTCGCGAAATGACATTTCTCACGATTCAACGTTAAACCAGCCTCCTGCAACAATCTGAATACTTCTCGTAAGTGTTCTACATGGCTTTCAAAAGATGGAGACGAAATAATCACGTCATCCATGTAACAGTGGAAAAAACGCCCGAGGACTGGCTTGAGAATCATCTCTATTGCCCTTTGAAAATTTGGAGCTGCCCCCGAAAGGCCAAATGGCATGCGAGTAAATGCAGAAGTACCATTTTTTGTAACAAACGCCGTCTTATGAACATCTTTGGAGTCTACTGCCATCTGAAAGTATCCGCTGCGTAAATCAAGTGATGACATAATTTCGGTGTGTGGGGTATTAGTGATCAAATCATCAATTATTGGTAGCAGATATCGCGGATATCTCGTGACCGCATTTAATTTCCTATTATCTATTGCAAACCTATAAGCTTCTGGGTCATCTAACGGCAACCCGTTTTTCTTCCGACATAAAACAACTGGAGATGCGTAGGGCGATGTTGTTGGAACTATTGTACCATCACCCAACATTTTCTGAACATGGTAGTCGATTATACCCTGTTTGACCCTGTCATAGCGATAAGGTCTCTAAAAAACAGGAGGACTATCACCCGTGTCAATTTCATGACAAAATACATGTGTCAGACCAGGCTTAAGCGAAAACAACCCATGAAATTCTTTAAACAAAATCTGCAATTCCTGCTTTTGTTTTGAATTTAACTTAGTGTTCGATAAATCTATTTGAACCGGTTCGTCCGAAATTGCCACTTTTTCCGTTTGCGAATCCGGAATGATTAACGATTTAGACAGGAAATCAAAACTAATCTTCGCATGTGACATGAAATCAATACCTAGGATGCATGGATATTGCATCTCAGCAATCACATGAAATTTCCATAACTTCGAAAATTCTCTTATTTTAATTTTCAACTCAACTGTGCCTAAATTTCTGCATTGTGACCCTTGAGCTGTAACTACTTCAGCTAACGATTTTTTAATAGGACAGAAAGAAAAATATGACCGGTATGTTTTTTCTGAAATAAATGACTTTTCCGCACCTGTATCCCAGAGCGCTTTTAGAAACGTATCATGCAAAAGAATCGGCACATACGGAAGTTCAACTGGTGATAATCGCAATGAATTAATTTTAATTTTACTAGGAGGATTTGACTTAACTAGCGATCGTTTACCTCCCGCAACACGATCGCTTAGAAGTTTAAATTGGCATTTCTTTGCTTTCGCTGTTGCAATCAACACGCCTCCAATTCTGCTTTGCTGAATCATCATTAGGGGACCCTTCCTAACCACTATCCTACGGTTCTGATACCGGTCTGTTCTCTGATTTGGCTGATTGTAGCAATTTCCTCCCTCGAATCCTTGATTTTGATAATTACGACGAGAAAAATTATTCGCACCCCTGCCTAGTCCTCTTTGATCATTTTGACTATTTCCGACCCCAGTATCTCTCCAATTTCTATTATTCCTTCTTTCCTCAGGATTCCTACTCACATCCCAACTTCGTCTAGCAAAATTATTACTCGAACCCTGGTTTTCCCTGCAGCTATGACGTTCCTCATACCGGTCTACCAACTCTATCAATTGAGCTTTCGTTGTGGGGTTTCGAACTTCTAAATAATCCATTATCTGGGGTTCTAGTCGCATTACTATGTGATCGACCAATTTTATCTCATCGTAATTTAAATCTAACGCCTTATGAATTTTTAATAGTTGAAAAATAATGTCTGACGGGGCTTGACCTCTCCGTTGTTTCGATGAGAAAAACTGAGCCTCTAACTCTGATTTATTCCGTATTACAGGAAAACTATCTGACAATTTCTTTTTAAGCGTTGCAAATGCAGTCGCTTCTTCATTTACACACTCGAACCCAATCACTTCAAACCAGTCTAACGCTCTCCCAATTAAATGACCTTTTAAATACGCACATCATAGATTCGCCGGTATTTCATAGTAGGCTATATTGTCGTCAATATTGGAAATAAACTCAGACACATTTTCTTTACCCGAAAAAAATAACTCCGGCAAAATTCTAAATCCTGCACCTGCTCTTAATTCCGGTATTTCGTTTGGGTGCCAGTGTCGTAGTCTCTCACTACCCCTATGATTATTAACTCCCCTTTGCATATTATCTAAATTCGGGTATGTTGGATTCATAATTAACGACTACTTAATTAATAAATCAATATCCTTTATTGATTTTTCTTACTAGAGAAATACACAAATATTAATCAATCCTTAAGAACAACAAATTACAGTGGAGTGCGATAATAATTCAATTATGAACGATGGAACACTAACTGAAACTACGGAGAATAACGCATACAATCAAACTACGCATTTATATCTAATTTATGAAAATAACAGACCTGATATCTTTATAAGGCAGGATCTTTAATACTGGAGGGATCTAAGAAGCGGCTTCAATCTTTGATATCTTCAGTTCCGTCCGAACCGAATTAATAAACCTTTTTCAATAATCTTCCTCCGGCGAACTAACTTCCACTAGTTAAACTAATCTCTCAGAATCACCTTCTTAATCAACCTCGCAGTTATCTCCTCTATCAAACCACGTAGTCATCCTCTCTATCAAACCACGTAGTCATCCTCTTCTCTTCATTTCATTTCTCCCTTTTATATCTTTTTCGAACTCGCTAAACCCAAAACTATCTTGTTTGCATAAGTCACACTTTCGGCTCTCGGCGGGTATTGGTTAAAATAAATAAAGTCTTTAAAGATGTGAGAGAAGGTTAGTGAAACGCGTAAGCACCCGTCACAACGGGAATATTAGAATTGAATGTTAGATTTGAGTTTAAGATTTGAGTATTAGGATTAATCTAGGTATTAGACAATCACTCCGAGGTTTCCACTTATAAGTTGAACTTGTGTTTGTTATTTGTGTTTTTTCTGTCTTCAATAAATTATTGTTGTTATGGCTTTCGTTGGTGATGATATGTTTTCTCCTACACTTAGAGGCGCGTCGGGCGATGTGAACTCAGTCCAAGATAGGACTGGGACACGACAATGGCACCCAACGGGTTTGTCCTCAGGACATTTCTTCTTAACCCCGAGATGGGAGTTGGATCCAATTTTAGGTCTCTTGCCTGATATTTACTTTTCTGGAGTTGAAAATATCGAAGATATTCTTGAATATATTGACAGTAATGTTAAGTTTTACGAAGTACCTAACAAGTTGGCATGTGCTTATCTTAAACGGCGTCTCCGAGGAAGAGCCTTGGACTGGTATGACGTCTATGGATCTTCGATAGTGAAAGGGAATGCTACGGATTTCGCGCATTTGAAAGAGGCTTTGATAGCAAATTTCCCAGTGGTTAGGAATAAGACTGAATTGGAAGTCAGGTTCTATTCGTCGTATCAGGGTCATGGTCAGGCTCCGTCGGATTTCATTTATAGCCTCCTCAAAATACATAAAAGATTGGGATTAAATATGACGGAAGATAGTTTGATCGAGCATTTGTGTGTTGTTTGTCTTCAATAAATAATTGTTATTATGGCTTTTGTTGGTGATGATATGTAACCTCCTACACTTAGAGGCGCGCCGGGCAATGTGAACTCAGACCAAGATAGGATGGGTACACGACAACTTTAATATTACGCGAAGAATCTTAACGAAGTCTTTTGAAAACCGTTAACTGTATGTAAGTTAACGTTTTATATACTTAAGCTGTGAACACAAAATTTTAATGAAATACCATGTCTCTTATCATTCGGAATTTTCAGTCTGCGTCTATATGAAATAGTGTAATTGCATGAAAAGTTTACGCAAAAAGGAAAATTAGTAGATAGTAAACAAATAATATAATTTTGTCAAAGCAAATCTTTACCGCACTGCTATTCAATTTGACTTGATTTAGGCTTGATGTTAAGCAATGTACTTTAATCACAAAATTTAAAAAGATTCTCTTCGAAATAAACTGATCTACAAAAATGCTAACAATATCTGGGATTTTTAAATTGTACTATTGTGATGGACATCCTATATATATATATATATTTTTACATATTATATTATTATACATATTATACATATATTAGTTATAAACCTAAGATAACTATAGTCATGTCAGAATAGTCTTAACCACATTAGCACTAGAGCAAACTCCTGGCTTTAGGAACCAGGATTACAGGTTTAAACGAAGTTTTTCGGCCTGCCAACCTTCACCTGAATTTGCCAATACTCTGGGCTATAGGGAAAGCAAGAAATTTCTAGTGATGTTTAACTATTACCTATATAGTGTATAAAGGAGAAAAGCGACTCCCTGACTGACTGACTAATCACAATATCTCTAGAACTCTTCAACCTACAGACTTGAAATTTGATAGACATGTTCCTTTCATGGGGAAGAGATCAGTTAAGAACGGATTTTGCGAAATTCGAACCGCAAGGAGCGTTACGGTGGGTTAAAGTGTGTTATAAATAATTGTTTCCATTTTTACACGACTCGACGCACAATCTTGAAATTGGGTAAGCAGATTCCTTTCATAGAATAGAGATCCGCTACAAAATGAGTTTACTGAAAATCGACATCCAAGTGGTGTTGCGGGGGCATTATAGAATTTCAATTTTTAAATTATTAGACGAACAGACTTTAAATTTGATAAATAGGTTCCTTTCATAGAGCTACAAAATGGGATTTGGGAGGATCAGCTACAAAATGGGTTTTGGGAAAATAGCCCCCCAAGGGGCGTTGCAGGGGATTAAGAGGCGTAAAAGATAAATATTTTCGTTTTTAAACTACTTGACCTACCAGCTTGAAAATTGGCAGGCATAGTTCTTTCATGGAGTTAATATCCGCTACAAAATGAGTTTTGGAAAAATTGGTCCCCCAAGGGGTGTTGAGGGGGGGGGGGGTTAAGGGGAAATATAAATAATCATTCCGATTTTTAAACTATTAGACGCACAGTCTTGAAATTTGGTAGGCAGATTCCTCTCATAAGGTGGAGATACGCTACAAAATAAATGGGTTTCGTGAAAATCGACCCCCAAGTGGCGTTGCGGGGCTTAAGGAGCGTTATAGATAATTACTTTCATTTTTAAACTCCTGGAAGTACAGTCTTTACTTTAAATATGATAAACAGAATCCTTTCATGGAGTAAAGATCCACTATATAACGTGTTTTGTGAAAATCGACCTCCAGCTGGCATTGCGGGGGCTCAAGGAGCGTTATAGATAATGTTTTCCATTTATAATTTATTAGACTCACAGTTTTCTAATTTGGTATATAAGTAGATTCTCTTTATAGAGTAGAGATCCGCAACAAAATGGGTTTTGTGGAAACAGATCCCAAGTGGCGTTGCGGAGGCTCAAGAGTATAATATTATTCAAGAGTATGATATTATTCAAGAGTATGATATTATTCAAGAGTATGATATTATATTTGTATTGATATTATTCCCATTTTTAAATTATTAGACGTACAGTCTTGAAATTTGGTAAACAGATTCCTTTCGTTGAGTACGGAACAGCTACAAAATGGGTTTCGCGAAAATTTACCCCCAAGTTTCATTTCGTGGGTTTAAGGGGTGTAATAGATAAATATTTCCGTTTTTAAACTATTCGATCTACCTGCTTGAAAATTGGTAGGCATGCTCCCTTCATGGAATAGAGTTTCTCTAACAAAGAGTAAATCAAAAATCGACCCCCAAGGAGGATTGTAAGGGTTCAAGTGAAGTTATAGGGAAAAAATCCTGTTTTAGAATTGTTAGACCTGCCTACTTGAAATTTGTTAAGCATGTTTCTTTTGTTGATTAGAGATCCACTAAGAATAAACTTGACGGGAATCAACTCCTGGGGGAGCAGGGGGTTACTGGGGTGTGTTGACAAAAAAAATTCCTTTTTTCGAACTACAAGGACTATAATAATGGAATTTGGTTTACATTTTTCTTTTGTTGAATTGAAATCCGTTAAGAACGGTGTTTGGGAGATCAAGTCTCAACGGAATTTCGAGGGGGGGGGGGGTATTGATAGTAAAAATTTTGTTTTTACTGTATTAGATTTAGACTTGAAATTTGGCTTCCATGTTTATTTTATGGAGTAGAGATCCACCTAAAATTGGTTTTGCGGAAATCCACTTGGTTATAGGATTACGAAAGTGCAAACATCATTCTATACTCAATTTTAGAGATTATTAGATAATACAAATTAGTAGTTCTGTCCTTTTTTTTATCAAGAAGCGAGAGTTACAGGTATAAGTATATTTTTCAATACAATCGAATTCTTAATGCTGGGACTTAAATATCAACAATTTATATATATAAACAGGATATATTTATAAAACATCATGAAATACCCAGCGAAGCGAGTGGGTAACGGCTAGTTGTAAATAAAACCATAATCTATTAATGTAAAACGATAATATTATAGCCTATAATAATTACTAAAATATTTTAAAATCAAAGTTAAAACAATTAGATAAAGAGTTACCACGTGAGTACAGCAAAAAACATTTTCTTGGCAATAGAAAAGTCAATAACAGTAACTCATAAAGTTATTAAGTTTTGATAAAATAACATTAATATTAATATACACATTTAAAAACTCTAAATTTTGTTTTAAAATTTATAGAAAATAAACAGACATATACAATTAATTTTAAATAGAATATAATAATGTTAATTTACTTAGCTTGAGGTGCCATCTGTAGATTAACTGTACAACTAATAACATATTTTTTACTTAACTGTTAGGTAAAATTTTATAAAGTTAGGAGGGTAACCATGTTCCATACAATGTTTAATAAATTTATTAAAATTTAAATATATATTAAATTTATCACTAACTAATACGTTGTTATGATAAATATAATTGAAAATAATATTTCTATATATAGATATAGATAAATTCGAATTCCAGTAATGCACTTTAAGAATGTTAAAATTAAAATCATCTCTTTTATCATAAACATTGCTATGTAATTTATAGTCCTTAATATACAATGATACATCCAAGTAATTAGTTTTAACTGGATTACTATTAATTTTAGTTAGGTTTAAATAATTCAGATAAAAAGTAATATTGGGGTTAACATTATTATTTTTAGCAAAAATAATTAGATCATCTATGTATCTAAAAATGTAATAATCATTATTAATAATATAATTATATTCGTAAAAGTGTTTTTATAAATTAGCCAAACTATTGCTAGCAGGGCCACCTTGAGGCAAACCTTTGGTTTGTCTGTACATAGAACCTTTCGAATTGAAGTAGTTTTCTTTTAAGACTAAATCTATGAGAGTTCTAAATTTTTGTAAATTAATATCAAGGTTATATTTACTATGATTTTCTAAAATTACCCTAGTTATATCATTGACATCAATGGAATTAAAAAGATCTTCAAAGTCATAACTATAAACTGAATAAATATTTTTATTTTTAAAAAAAATCTATAATATCTTTACTATTTTTAAATATAGCTTTATTACATTGCTTATTGATGAAGTTTTGTATAATTTTACCTGCAGTAGTGATATAAGTTTTAAAACCATTTGTTACTGTTCTAAATTTAACAGGATTTTTAAGGAACTTAGGTGTTAAAAATATATATGGAAACTTAATCTTATGAATGGAAACACCCAATTTTCTCTATAGAGCTATAATTCGGTTATTAATTTCTTTATGTGACAAGTCCAATCTCTTAAAAGATTCATTGTATATATATATCACGTCCATGAATGTTTAGGGATTGGAATAAAGATCGGCCATAATCAGAACAAATCTATTTTATTATTCTATCAATAAACTGATATAGGGTTTGTTGCACCGGTATCCCTGTGTTTTTTCCAATCCCGAGATTTAATTTTTGTCTAAATTATATCTTACAATTTTTTTCTCATCAAAATTTTCTAAGAATTTAACTGTTAGAAAATTTATATTTTGTTTATGAAAGATATACGTAGAATTTTTGTGTGCAATAAAAAGTGCTAGAAGTAAAAAATATATATGCAGCTCTTATTTCCCGTATGGGAGAACGTCGCACAGATCAAAGTGGCTCAATGCGATACTTATACAATAATATAAGCAACATCTCAAAAATAGATTTTGTCATATTTCCTCCAATTAAATGTCGTATATTAATAGCAGACCTGCTTGAAAGATTTCATACTCTTTAAATTCCACCCAAAGTCCAACAGCTCATGCAACCGGATTTTCTATCTCAAATAATTCTTGTAATTGATTCCCATTCTGATTCAAAAATTGGATCAATTTATACACAAAAACCATTGACACACAGTGTAGCAGAAGAACGAAATAAAGTTATCAAAGAGGTATATGCACCAATGCAGTCTATTAGATTTGAAACACGCGGTTATCAAAAACTCATAAGAAAATGTCTTTTTTGAAAATGGAGGGAGGCGACTACCTGAAAAGAAAAGAACATACTTCTATTTAATGACCATAAAACCTACTAGTATAGAATCCGAAAGAGGATTTTCTGCTGCAAGGCAACTTGTAACAGAAATAAGAAGCCGTTTAAACGATGAAACGCTGGACGAGCTGTTTCTTAAAAAGCTTATTTACAGAAACACAAGAAATGAAGAAATGTTTTTTTAATTTCATTATGTACAATTTTTATTATTTTTTTAATGAAGAATTAAGTTCTTCTTTAAAATTTTTATTTCAATAAAATCATTATTAAACCAATTTTTAATTATATTTCCAGTTTTTTTTATGTAATTTCAACTATGCTAATGTGTAAATGTTTTTAATAAATAGTCCAATCCTAATCCCGGGATTTGTATAATGTAATCCCGGGATTGAAAATATAATAGCACGTGATTGTGCAAACTCTAAACTGAAACAACATAGGGTTGGAAATGCACCTTTAATTAAGTATAGGAGCAAAAACACGGTTTAAGAGATATTTGATTAATATTTAATTATGATTCAAATAACTTACTTTTTAGAACATTTTGGTAATTTACGTTCTGAATTATCATAATTCCGTTCTCAGCTATTCGATTTCAAGTCGATATTAATCTAATCCAACTTATTGACTAAATCATCAATTAGCAATCTTTAATTATTCAACAATTAATTGTCGAGCGACTCTCGACTAGCTCACTGCTACTTTCAGCTAATCGCTAACTTCCAACTCCTAACCACTAACTACTACAAGTTAATGCTTAAATATCATCCTTCATTTACATAAAACAGTGTCTTATTCTTCGGGAGAGAATTCTCAATAGAACAATATTTAAAAGAAATACTTTTCCCCTAAAGGATTAGTAGGAGGTACGCTGATAGACCCATTACGTTATGAGATTTCATGATAATTATTTTCATTAAACACTGTAACGGTTCTATAGCAGCTGAACAGTGGGACATTAATATTCACTCACTCACTCGCAAAGGGTTCTATTTGCGATTCTTACTAATCCTCTAGGGTAAATAATTTCACAACATAATACACTTATAAAAGCGCTTTCTGTGAAGGAACAGTGATTTATGTAAGTGAGAGTTGTAATTTAAAGAGAGAGAGATATGGGAGAGGGAGGGAGAGACAGAGGAGTGAGAGGGGAGAGAGAAGGGAGACAGAGGAGTGAGATGGGAGAGAGAGGAGGGAGAGACAGAGGAGTGAGATGGGAGAGAGAGGAGGGAGAGACAGAGGAGTGAGAGGGGAGAGAGACAGAGGAGGTTGGCGATTGTTACGATGCCGAAGCTCAAGCGTCAGGGATAATGATTGAAGCCAGTGGCGCACACAAGGGGGAGTTCTGGGGGTCCGGACACCCCCAAAGCCCTTGATTTTTTTCGATTGATTATAATTCTATGTATATAGTACGTAAAAATTAATTAAGTATTTGTTTTTAATAAATACTTCTATTAATCAACTCTAATTATTAATTAATTAATTAATTTTTTACTGTTTTTTGTTCCCTAAAATCGACAAAATTTAAAAAATTTGTTGGGCGGCGTATTGAAGCATGGTACGAGAACAGTGGGCATTCGACCTTGAACCCCCTCCCCCCCCCCTTGAAAAATTCCTGTGTGCGCTACTGATTGAAGCTATTGTTCAAGTAAAAGAAGCAGACATATTAATTTAGGACGATTATTCCCAGTGGCGTAACGTTCTCCCTCGCAATACCCCCAACCTCCTTATCATGTGGGGGGGGAGGAGCACTAGGATTTTAAGGTGACAGAACACCTTTAAAACTCAATTTTTGGTCAAATTATCGATTTTTCGTTTTTGATCAAATATTAAAATTCAATCTTTTATCTTTCTAAATCTGTTAAAATTTTGTTTCTCGCTTAATTAGAAGCCATTACAGCTTTTTAAATATTACTTGATCATGACCGGAAATGCCTTTCTGCTAACCGGAAGTGGCCCAAATTGTTTGTTTACGTTTCTCTTTCATGGTATATGACATGAAATATGAAAATTAATATATAAATATTTAGTCAGAAATTAAAATAGAATATTTGAGAATAAATATAAATGTATTTGGAAATACATTTTTCATTTTTTATGTATGAAATCTGGCATCAAATTTGTTGTTTAGTGACTTTGCTTACATATATGTTTGATTTTCATACTGAAAGAATCGACAGCGTAGAAAGTTATTTAATAATTCTATTCTGTTTTATTTTTGCTTGAAAATGGTTTAAAGTATTACTAGAAAGCGTAAGAGACAATTTTTTGGAAATAAATACACAAAAATTTCTAAAAATAACAGCAATTCAACACCTGTTCCTGAATGCACTGCTAGCTCTTCAAAATTGGGAAATGAGAGTATGTCAACTGCAGAAGAAATGCCTGGTCCTCTGTTTAGTAACAGAATCATTGATCTTGAGCTTATTGTGGATGCATTTTCTCAACTTTGCTGCCCAAAATGTTTTGCTGAAAAAGTAGAGCTTTTTGAGGATTCCATGTATGGATTATGCTCTCATTTTACACTAATGTAAATGCTGTGACTTTTTCTTTGCATTTGCTTCATCAAAAAAAGTTGTAAATGCACCAGTCATAAATACCAGGCTAGTATATGGTATGCGGCAGAAAGGCAAGGGTTTTGCTGGTGCATTTAAATTATGCTCAACATTAAATTTGCCTCGACTGAGAGAGACAAAAACTGCTTTCAAAAATCAGGAAGCAAAGCTTTTAAAAGTGGTTCAAGAAGTAGCTGAGGAATCCATGAAAAAAGCTGCTACTGAAATTGTGGATATAAAACAAAATTTTTCATCTGATTTTGTAAAATGTGGCATATCTGTGGATGGCACATGGCAGCGTAGAGGCTATACGTCTATGAATGGTTGTGTTGCTGCAATATCAGTTGATAATGGTAAGGTGTTAGACGTAGAAGTTATGTCGTCCTACTGTCCTACATGTAAGAGACTCCAGACTATGCCAAGAAACTCTAAATATGAGTCGTCAAAAGCCGACCACATGTGTTAGTGTAACTTCACGGGATCTTCGTTAAAAATGGAAATTGTGGGGGCTTCACGAATATTTCTTCGTTCAGAAAAAAACCTCAGACTTCAATACACTCAATATTATGGGGATGGTGACTCAAAAGCTTTCATGAGTGTGAAAGACAACTTATGGAATGGACAGTGTGACAAAGTTTGAGTGCATTGGCCATGTACAAAAGAGAGTGGGCTCGCGTCTAAAAAAGCTAAAAACAAAAACTAAAGGACTGTCTGGTAAAGGCAAATTAACTGATAATTTTATCGACCGACTTCAAAATTACTACGGAATTGCTGTACGCAGTAATGTCGGTAACTTAAATGCCATGCAGCAAAATGTAGTTGCTGCGTTATATCACTGTGCATCGTGATAAGAAACCGATGCATGGTCAATGCCCAATAGGGAAAGACAGCTGGTGTTATTTTCAGCGGGGGGGGGGGGCAAATGGAACAAAATGTACCACAAAATATGCTGGTTTATCAAATGATGTTTTAAATAAAATTAAACCAGTATATTTAGAACTATGCGACAAACAGATATTAAGTAAGAGCTTACATGGACGCACGCAAAATGCAAATGAGTGTTTTAACGGAATAGTGTGGCAAAAAGTTCCGAAAGAAGTATTTGTTTCGCTCAAAACAATTAAATTTGGGTCGTATGATGCTGTTATACATTTCAATGAGGGATTAAATGGGTGCCTCAAAGTTTTTAATAAGATGAATATTGAAAATCCTGGGGTGTTTACTTTACGGGGATATAAACATTTAGATAAATGCAGAATCCGTGAATCGATTCATAACGCAGACCCCAAAACAAAGAAACATAGGAAAATTTTAAGAGCCCTTAAAAGGAAAAAAAATATTGTTTTAGAAGTTAAAGATGGAGAGAATTATAAATCTGGTGCATTTTAATAAGAAAGTAAGTGTTTTTCTTGTAATCAGATTAGTTTAATGTTATTTTTGTCGTTTTCTCAAAATGAGTTTTTTTACATTTTTTCTTAACGCAAAACACAATATCACAAAAAGTTATGCTTGGATGAAATAAAAATTTTATATATATGTTTTTTAAATACTAATACAGGGAATAGACCTCTCTTAAGATTTTATGTTGAGTAGAAATTTTTTTATACAGCAATAAAGTGAAAATTACAATAGCTTTTAAAGAAAATTTCGACGTTAAGAAGCTCGAAACATAATAGCTTCTCACGTAATGGTTATATTACCAAAATAAGTGTCTATTCCCTAGATAAGGTTGTATGCTATATTATTCAATTTACAAAATGTCAATATATTTATTTTATTTTCAGTTATCATGTTTTGCGTAAAGTCTTATTTTTGCTTATTTTTTCATAAAATACCCCTTTCACAGAAAAAATGTGCACTAATAAAACTTTACTTGGGTGTTTTTCTGATTTTAAAGACCCCTAAGGTCATAAAATATGCATTTTCAGGCAAAATTCAGGTTAATTTAAAAAATTTTCTTCGAAGGTGTTCTGTTACCTTAAGAGGCCCAAAACCTTACTGACGCCAAGTACGTACTTTTGTAAAATCCAGTTTGGAGCTCAAAACCTGACTTTGCAAAGGGACCCTAATATTCTCCGTTACGTCACTGATTATCGCTGCAGCGGATTTATTCATCAAAGCTAAGTACTTAAATCAGTTACTACAGATACTTTAGTTAGTAACTAGTCTGACACTTCCCTTATCTTAGGTCGAATTTAGATAGTTATTTGATAATCATAATAAAAATGTTGGTTTTATAAATATGTCTCTTCCTTTGGTGCATTCTAGAACGTCCGAAGGCGAAAGTTCGTGACAACTCCCTCACACGCGCGCACACTATTCACATGTGAAAATTATTCTTTCAATTTTTTTCATTAAACTTAATAAGCGAGTAGGAATCACTTTTTTGCTATATTTATATATTTCAGCTTTCAATAAGAAGCAGCACTCCCCCCTCCCCCAGTGAAACTCTCTATTCCTTTTATACAAAATTTACAATATAAAATTTTCATTAGAACATTTCCAATATATCTTGTGTAGCGACTAAAGAACTTATGACATTACCTTCTTAAAGAACGCTTAATTCTTCATTTTAATACCTCTTTTGTAACTTTTATTCAATGAGAATTCTTCGTTTGCATGCAATGAAGGAATAATTTGTATATAGTATGTATAAGTGTCTTTAGTCAGATTTGCTTTTTTAAAATGAATAATAAAACTAAAAATGAAATAATAAAATAGAAAATAATGATCTTTTTTGTATACAAATCAATTCTTTATCAGTGAATTTTTTTTTCTTTAAAAAAATTTTTAGTTTTCGGATAAAAAGTGGCGTACACAAGGGTGAGGTTTTTGGATTCAAACCTCACACATAGACCAACAGAATTTTAGTTTTTAGCGTCAAGATTACATCTCGGTGCTTTCGTTTATTCATTTTTAAAAATATGACCCCTCCTATGAAAGTAATCTGTGCACGCCTCTTGTGTGGATAAGTCATATTCAAATTACAAAATACATTATTCGGTGTATCACTACCATAAAGTCATATTTACCCATCGTAATATTCAGCTGATTCATAAAAAAATGCTCTTCTTTTTTCATAAAGTAACTTTACAGATTTTTTTAAATACATTACCTTTTTATTTACCGTAAAATCCGGCGTATAACGCGCGCTTTTAATACAAAAAATAAGATCAAAATTTACGAATGCGCGTTATACGCCTAATATAAGAATGGTGGTTTTAAAAACTATTGTTTAAAAAAACTAAAAAAACACGCTTTTATAGTGAATCGAACTAAAAAGTAAAAAAATAATTCTTAATAAAGAATAAAATGATGAATGAGAAAATTAATGTCATTGGGGTAAAAACGTGGGATGCTCTATATTAATTGTTATAATTTCTTACTAGTTCTATTCCGAAATGCTAAGTTAGTGTAAAAATGTAGTACAAAGCACCCAACGCTTTTACCTCAAGGCCATTTATTTTCTCGTTCATCATTTTATTCTTTATTAAGAATTATTTTTTTACTTTTTAGTTCGATTCACTATAAAAGCGTGTTTTTTAGTTTTTTTAAACTATAATTTATTTTTCATTTTTTAGTTCGATCTACATTAAAAGCGTGTTTTTCTAGTGTTTCACACTATCATTTACTCATTGCCGAATTTATTCTTGAGTTTGGTATTTGGAACCGGGAAGGGGAATTAAGTAGCTGCTGGAATAAGTCTTGCTCTTCAATGGGTATTAATTAATGGGTCTGAAGGGTATCTGTTCTCTCCTTTTACGGGACCTCGAATCAGTCCCGTATCGTTATATTTAAAAAATTCCGTCTTTATAGATGCAGGTCAAATCAAAGTATTTTAAGAAGAAATATTAAATCAATCTTATAATCACCTTTTAAACGTATTGCTAGAATATTAATTCGTACCATCACTTCTAAACATATTGCTTTGTAAAGATAAAAAATATTTAACAGCTAGAACATAAATTATTTTTTCCCATGCATGAGTCTTTTTTTTTATTTTCATTTTCAGAAAAACTAGACAATTGTTTATATTATTGTAAGAAATAGCTGACGCACCCAACCTAATCTTGTTCATATAAAGAACATTTTTTTTTTGTTTTATTTTTAAACCACAAGTGTGTATTCGTTTTCGAGGTTGCACCTTAATCTTTTACTCACTAAATCTGGAATTCGTCGCCAAAGCTTGAAATGGTACATGGAATTAGTCGCCAAATCTTGAAATGGTATATGCAGTAAGTTGCCAAATCTGTAAGTGGTATATGGAATTAGTCACTAAATCAGGATATCGTTATTCCTGATGTCCTGATCAGGAAAATGGAACAAAATTATGAAACTATTGTATTGCCATAGGTCCTTGACAAGTGTGCAAAATTTTGAATTAATCTGACTTTTTAAAGTGGGTGAAAATCGAGTTTCAAGATTCCGTTACATACAAGTGAAACTTATAAAATCGTGTTAAAAATAAAGCAATGATGAACATATAAAGGAATTCGATTTCTGTCTTCTGTGTTCTTCTAAATACTGTTTATTTTTAAAAAGAAGTGACGTACGTACCTTATGAGCTTTTATAATTCAATAACTTGAAAAAATCGTCATATCGCGTCTTCCGTTATATCTTCATAGAATTCTATTTCATTTTTTTCAGCATCACCCTTACTTTGATTCATAAATAAATACAATTCTCTAGATTGTTATGTATACTATTTTTTTAAAATTATTTTTAAATATGTCAGGTTTAATTTCATTCCATGCTTTAATTATCCATTCACAAACTACATTGCTCAAAAAAATCAGGGGAGCACATGGATTGAAGGAAATTAATTTCTTCTGATAACTAACATAAAACAAAACACCCATAATCTAAAGTGTAGCAGAAAACAGAAGAGGAAAACTTTATTCGCAAATCATTGTTCATGGCTTCCTCCCCCCCCCCCAAAGTTATCTGTGGTGAAATCGCTATTTTGAAGAAGCTATTGTTTTTCATTATTTAAGTGGTGAAATTCAAACATTCAGCCGTTGTTTAAAGAAAAGGTGACTGGAAGTATGTCACGACAACGTTACCTACCGGAATCCATGGCTTGGAGTATTATCGAGAGACTGAAATCGGGCAAACACAAAGAATTGAAACGGATGCTGTTGGAGTGATAAGAAGTGTCATTAAAAGACTAGAATTGATTCCAAGAAACAGGACATGTTCGACTTCGTCCAGGACAAGGTCCTCCACATGCTTACATAGCAAATAATGACCAATATATCTTGTTAACAACTCGTCGAGTCGAAACAGTTTCAAAGACAGTTTCTTTTGGCAACAGGATGAAGGGTCTGAAGCCTGAAAAGGGCTTTATGTGGGTGGTCTGCATCCATATAGGCCTGTGGTGTGTATTCCGTTGACAGCAAAAAACCCTTTGGGGCTGGAAGAAAGTGGACTTCTGAACATCAAGATTGGATGCAAAATGGTTGGAGCCAAGTGCTGTTTGCGAATGAATCCCGATTTAGTTTAGAGTGTGTCACCAGATGTGTTGTGGTATGACGATAAAGGGGCACTCGAAATAATCCTATATTCGTTCAGGAAAGATCATAATACAGGGGAGGCGGTTTGATGGCCTGGGCTGGAATCTTCATTGTCGGAAGCCCTAACCAGAGTGTCAGAAAGGCAATTTGATGGCTCAAAGGTATGCACACGAAATCCTGAGACCCCATGTCGCACCTTACCCTGCAGCCGTTGGAGATTTTTTTCTTTTAATGCAGGATAATGCATCATATGGCTTTTCCTATGAAGAACCTTATTGAAGCTAAAACAATACAGCTTAGGAAAGGGCCAGCATGTTTCCTGATCTTAATTCGATCAAGTATGCCTGGTACATACTCGCGAGGCGCGTTGTTGCAAGACAAAGGACTTCTCTTTCTGTCCAAGACTTAGGGTCGCATTTCGTCAATAGTGGTGCAGTTTACCTCGAAGCCCCATCGATATCCTCACCGCATCCATGAAAAACATGTGCATGACAGTCTCGGGGGGGGGGCTCAAAGACCGGACAAACTGGTTCACAGCCCGGGCAGGCAAATTTTAAAAGCGTCATTTAGATCAAATTTGAAAAATACTTTTTTTTGTTGCAAAAAATTTGATATGTTTTCTAAAATATTATTGGATGTGAATTTGGTATTTCATTTAACGTATCACATTTTTTTAAATTTTGTACTCCGTATATTTAATGACAGTTTTCTTTTATTTTGAAACTTGAAGGGTTCGAGGTGGGAGTATATATTAAAGCATTAAATTTAATATGTTTACACATCTTTCACCAGTAACTTTCTCCCTCTATCCCGGATCGAAGCCACAATTAGCATTCCTTTCCCCCTTACGATATCCGATGTCCGCTATCCAAAAGGGGACAAGGATAAGAGGTTTTAATAGATAGAGAGCCACAGGAGAAGTTTTGTTTTAGTCTTCAGTGTAGTTCCTATAAGTTAAAAAAAAACGCTTATGATCCCACCATCAGTAGACTATTTTTCGAAGAAATTGACCAGCTTAAATGGACGATTCCTTCTCTTACATTTCACTTGTTTGAAATTATAACAAGTAATTATATCCTTAATTTCAAACTATTATAAATTATTTAATACGTAATATATATATATACTCCTGTTTGTAAAAAATGCAGAACCATGAAGGAATCATCAGAATTAAATGAACTTTGCAGAAATTATCAATTATAAAGTGTTACGTAAAATAGTAAAGTTTCAGAGCCACCGCGCACGCGTGGCGTGCGCATTGCCCTCTGAACTGATGCTGAAAGCTTATAAATAGTGGACATTGAAAATAGTTAATGATTATTTGTTAGTGGCGAACGTTTAGTGAGACCTAAGTATGTCTCCACGACGAAATAAGGAGAAATTCCAACAATTTATGGAGTTTGAACGGGGGAGGATTATCGGTCTTCGAGAAAGAGGATTTTCTTATCGCGCAATAGGAGCTCGTGTGCAGCGGAACAGTTCTACAGTGATGCGAATTTGGAAACAGTGGCCAGAGGAGCACCGAACGACTCGAAAAACTGGCAGAGGACGACGGAAGGGGACGTCAGCACGTGACGATCGACACCTGCTCCGCAGGACGGTGGATGACCGTACAGCTTACTCCAGGCAGTTGGCAGCCCACTGGTCTACTGTTACCGGTATACTAATGTCGGCTTCGTCAATTCGTTGACGTCTGCTCCACCGTGGATTGCATGCAAGGGTGCCTTTATTCAGGATCCCCCCCCCTCATGGCAAATCATTGACGGCTGCGTCTGCAATGGGCTCATGAGCACAGAGCCTGGCAAGCTGATTGGCCCCAAATTGTCTTTTCAGATGAATCACGCTTCAATTTGTGGGATCATGATGGCTGCATTCGTGTTAGACGCTATGCCGGTGAACGCTGCCTTCCAGTGTGCGTTATTGAACGACATAGTGGCCTAACACCCGGAGTTATGGTTTGGGGTGTAATTTCGTATCATTGACGATCCGATTTGCCACGAATTGAGAGTAATCTCAATGCAACAAGTACGCCCGGGAAGTGCTACAGTCCTAAGTCATTCCCTTCCTTCAAGGCATCCCTGGAGCTATCTTTCAGAAGGATAATACACGTCCACATGTGTAAAGACTATTCAGCCCAACACATGCAACTTCTTCCTTGGCCTGCTTATTCGCCGGATATGTCGCCTATTGAGCACGTATGGAGTTTGGTTTGTCGGCGTCTCGCTCGTGATCTGCGTCCTGCAGCTTCAAAAGATTAACTTTTGCTGTGCGTACAAGCAATATAGAATTCTCTTCCACAAGCAGACATTCAAAATCTGTTTGACTCCATGCTATGTCGTATAGCAGCACTTCTTGCCGCGCGTGGTAGTTACACTCAATACTAATTTCGGACACTTAATATCGTTTTTTTTTTGCTTTGAAAATTTCGTCATTTATTTCTACTAATACAAGTCGTTTGTGCGTTAAATTTCATTTAATTCTGATGATTCCCTCATGGTGTTGCCTTTTTTACCAACAGCAGTTTAAATAGAAAATAGTATGGCTGTATTTTCCATTTTTGTCTGGAGGGGGGGGGCAAAACTGCTAGAGCCGGCCCTGACAGTCTTTATGGTTCAGGAGGGGGGACACACATCATGTTAAAAATCCTGTATCATTTCCAAATAATTAGTTTCTTGTCATTTACATGTAACCAAATTGTTGCATTGAAGCATGATTTTATGCTCTTTATACCATTCCAAAGAGTTAGAGCTCTCTTACAATTGTTTGCTGCTTCTTTATTTATGCATTTTGTTAAACCTGCATTCTTCATTTTATACCCATGTATGGGTATAAAATGACAACAACGTGCAACGTTTCATCACTACTTTTTTTTGCTTGCTCTCCTAATTTTTTTTTTAGTAGTGTGTTTCTAGATGAGAGCATTTCTCAAGTACATTTCAGATGTCTTCGTAAGAAAAAAATGTGTGTTATACGGCGAATACACCTAAAACTTAAAAAATGCGACGGACTAAATTCATGTGACGTCATAATCACGTGATAACTACAGACACGTGTTTCCAGCCAATCAGTTCATAAATTTATGAGACTTTTCAGTCACATGAAAATGAAATCACGTGTTTCCATCCAATCATTTCATGTGCTTCGCTGCTTCCATCTTTCACTTTTTGCAAATTCCTTAAAAAGAATGTATTTTTGTAAACAATAAAAATATATAAATAGACAAATAAATTGCAATTTATTTAAAAATGATGTATAATAAAATGCTTTTTTTAAAAAATTTTGAAAAACTTTCAATGAATTTACATCTTTTCTACACTGTGACCCAGCTAAAGATGTGGAAGGAACTAAATGATCATACGACATGATGAATTCCAATTATTTTATTTATCAATATAAACACTCAAACACAAATAACACTATGAATAACATAACTCAAATTAGAAATAGAACGGGAGAGAGACGATATTCGCGTTTAGGGAGAATATGTTCAATCATGCAGGCTTTCTCCTCTAATATTACTGTACATAAAGCTTAAATATTTAATGTCATCACTACTACTATAACGCTCTAATGATTAACTCAAGACGAAGTGACAATACCTGACCTTAGGCAGTCTTCCAATGAATTGCAATTAGGCTTTAACGCTTCTTCGTTAGCTTAAATTATCACTTTCTTATTATCTAACTTCTAACTTCTTTACTTTTTGTTTACGTCTACATTTCACTGCCAGTTCATTTCACTTCTAATCTACTCACAATTCACTAACTCCAAAACTAGCGAATAAATACATATATATATATATATATATATATATTTATATATGTAGGAAAGGAATGCAAGTTTTCTTTTACTTCTTTTGATTTTTATTGTAAGAGATGGCACTACTAATCGAAACCACGTGAGTTTTAGCTGCGCGATACAATGAGGTCATGTATTTATAAAGAAGGCAGAAAGGAAAAACTAGGAGTTGCACCAAAGCTTGAACGAAGGCAGGTCAGAAGAAATCGCTCTCTTCGTTGTTTTGAGAAAGAGTACGTGTTTTCGGAATTAGTATGGTGCTATCTTGATTTATTTATAACCCCTTGTAAATAGTAAATGTTTTAGTTGTGTTATTAATAAATTAAGTTATTCTAACTCTGCATGCTTATTTTAACATTAAAATCGAACCTTCCCCTAGACGCCGTCCCACAAATTGGGGGTTCGACCGAGAATTTTTTAAAGTATTCAAAGTTTTATCTAAGAGCATTTTTTAAAAGTTTTACCTCCTCATCGATTTTTGATTTCCTGAGCGGTACATAAACCTTGCCTTGCATCGAATAGAGACCCGGCGAAGCCTTCAGCTGGATAAGAAATTTTACGAGCGATACGGAAGTCTTACGAGCGATACGGAAATACTTCAATGAGAACAGTCAACAGGAAAAAGGGTCCATTGACTTGGTTAGAAACACGGAATCTTGGCGAATTTCCACGTCAGCTACAGTCAACCAAAACTGGAAGCCCAGCGACTCAACGAGATACTGAACGAATTGAACGGGATTACCTTGTTCATTGAGGTCAACACTGACGAGAGAACCTTTGGAACTGCATCGAATTGCGAGTTATCAACACGAAACAAGATTTCCTGTGTCATTGAGGTCAACGTAAAGTTTCTTCAGAATTACATTGAATTGTGCTAGTATCCTTTTTTTTTGGTATTGTGTGAGTAATAGGCGAAAATTATATAAATGAATGATTTTTTGTGTGTATATTTCCTGTTCTGTGAATCTGAAATTGAATTTTGAAGTACTAGGTACTATTATTGGTTTAATTGCAGACATAGATATTTGATGTTCCTTCAGTTTTGGATTAATAACTGAGTACTTTCCGTATTTTTTCTTGCTAATCTATTTTTGATAAATAAGAGGAACGCGTTGTTTTTTTTAATAAAAAATAAAATTGATATTAACTGTAATACTGTTGTGTTTTGTAAAAGGATTTAAGTTCCAGTAATTCTTTAAAAAGTCCATTTTTGTCTATAATTGTTTATAATTGATAATTGCATCTTATTTAAATTATCTTTTGTTTCTGTTTAGGTGAGTAAACTTTTTGCGATTCATTTTAATAGTTTTGTCTCATTGAACTTGGGTAAAAATTTAAGTTGTTCTCTGCGTAGCCATTCTGAATATAAAAATGGCATTCTTACTCGTGAAAAGGAAAGAGGATTTGGTGTCACTCGCCGAGGATTTGGATCTTACTATATCGAAGCAGGTATCACAAAATTGAAGATAAAGGAGCTAATCGTAAAAAGCCCAGATTACGTTGAAGACGATGTTAAAAAGATGCTTGATAGCATAGTGGAAGAACGTACAGAAAGGGCTGAGAGAGAAAGGGCTGAGAGAGAGAGGGCTGAGAGGGAGAGAGAGGATATGCGAAGGGATGAGAGAGAAAGACGAGAGTACGAATTAGAGAAGTTGCGAATACAAGCGCAACAGACTGCCGGTATGGCGAATAACGCCGAAAAAGTTCAAGCATTGAATAAACTGTTTCACGAAACTTTTCATAAGTTTAATATGAATGAAGATATTGGTTTGAATCTTACCTTATTTGAGCGTCTTGCAGAACTAACTTTCTTGCCGAAAAAAGATTGGGTTCAAAAACTTATAGAGTTAATACCCGTCGAAATTGCCCATCTGATCGCAACAGAACCAACTGATAAGTGTAATGATTACGATCATGTAAAGGATTTATACTCTTACAAAGATTTAAATTATCTCCGGAAAAATTTCGTCAGACATTAATTCACCAAAAGTCCGATGAACGAACATGGCAAGATTTTCAACACGAGTTACAGACGTATTTTGATGGATGGACTTTGGGCTTAAAAGTTAACACCTACGACCAATTACGAGAATTAATCATAGCCGATCAAATGAAGAAGAGGGCGCCGTATGATTTACAGGAACACTTTTTGGACGAATGGTCTACTATTAACTCATCTATTGAGCTAGCGAAAAAATTTGAAGATTATGAGGACGTCCGAAGAACTATAGGGCCAAAGCAGTTAAACTCATTTGCTAAAAGATCGAACAATAACGATAATTGTTCTCGAAGGCAAGAACGTTTTCACCTTGGGAATGATAGAAAATGCTTTCAATCGACGAGAACTTACGATAAAAGAGTTAAACAGGTAACATGTAGCTACTGCAGGGGACCAGGTCACTATGCCGTAGATTGTACAAAGCGCAACAAGGGTACGAAAATCAATAAATCTTCAAGCTCTCCGGTCCAGATCTGTTCTCGAATTCAGCAAGACAGAATTAAGACCAGGAAAATAACCATCGGAAACAAGACTTTTGACGCTCTAATCGACACTGGAAGCTCAGTTTCGTTCATTCGTGAAGATGTAAGCAAAGGAATCATCGAGCAATCGAAGCTCTCGAAGGACATTGTCGTGTTATCTGGATTGGGAAAGTACGAAGTCAAAACAAAAGGATCGTTCCAACGAGAAATCGAATTGGATGGAGAGAAATATTCCGTAATATGGCATGTCGTGCCTGCGGTGCATTTGGAGTTCCAGGCAGTGATAGGATCGGTTATTTTGGAACAAGCTTTTGTTGGCTTTGATAAAAAAGGTGTTTATTTCCGTAAACACGAAGAGAAGGTGTGGTTTGTGAATACACAGGTTTATGAGGCAAGAACTGAAGACAAAATCGAAGTTAAACATGTTATCAATCCTCAAATAAGAAAGGAACTCTCTGAACTAATCAACAGCTATACACCTAAGAAGACCGAAACGACAAATGTATCCATGAGAATTATCCTGAAGGATGATATACCAGTTTACCAAACAGCACGCCGTTTGTCGTTTCTGGAGAATCAGACCGTCAACAAGCAGATCGACGAATGGTTGGATAAGGGAATCGTGAGACCAAGCTCTTCTGAATATGCAAGTCCAATCGTGTTAGTCAAGAAGAAAGACGGTACCAACAGACTATGCATTGACTATAGGAAACTGAACTGAAAACTAGTCATGGATCGCTTCCCCTTGCCACTGATAGAGGACGTATTGGATAGGCTGCAACGCCAAAGTGTATTCCCCGTTAGACTTGAAAAATGGGTTTTTTCATGTCGACGTAAACGAGGATTGCAAGCATTTCACCTCCTTTGTTGTACCAGACGGGCAGTTTGAATTTAATAAGGTACCTTTTAGTCTCAGTACAAGCCCAAGTGTATTCCAAAGATATGTGTACAGCATTTTTAGGGAACTCATGCGAAAAGGCATCGTAATAATTTATTTGGACGATTTGATCATTCCAGCTAAAGATGAGAAAGAAGGTTTGGAAAAACTAAAGAAGGTGTTTGAGGTCGCATCCAGTAATGGGTTGGAGATCAAGTTTGAAAAATGTCAGTTTTTAAAACGAAAGGTGGAATTTTTGGGTCACGTTTTCGAAAATGGAACGGTGCGCCGTTCAGTTGCAAAAACGATAGCTGTCAAGAGGTTTCCTGTACCAACGACTGTCAAACAAGTTCAAAGCTTTTAAGGACTCACTGGCTATTTTCCAAAATTTATTCCGTCATACTCTAAAATAGCGAAACCTTTGAGTGATCTAATTAGAAACGACAATCGATTTGTATTTGAACTACCTCAAATAGAAGCATTTGAAAAGCTCAAGCAATTATTGACTGAAAGTCCAGTATTAAGTATTTTCCAGCAGGGAAAAAAAACCGAATTGCACACGGAGGCAAGTCAAGAAGGCTACGGAGCCGTCTTACTCCAAGAGGCAGAAGATGGAAAATTGCATCTAGTTCAATACATGTCTAAGAAAACAACTCCGGCAGAGGAGAAGTATAGCAGCTATGAACTTGAAGTTCTTGCTGTTGTCAAAAAAAAAATTTCGTACCTACCTTATGGAAAACCATTTCAAAGTCAGAACGGATTGCTCAGCGTTTCAAAAGACTATGGACAAAAAGGATTTGGTTACTCGTATAGCGCGATGGGCATTATTGCTGGAAGAGTTTGTTTATGAAATTGTGCATCGTTCCGGCCAGAGAATGCAACATGTAGATGCCCTTAGCAGATATCCAGTCGCAATAATTACTAACGATACTCTAACCGCAAGATTAAAAAGGGCACAACAAGAGGATGAATACACTCAGAGTCTAAGGTCACTGATTGAAACAAACAGCAATTCAGACTTTTTCGATAAAAACGAATTACTTTACAAATATGTTGAAGGTCGTGAATTGATAGTTGTACCAAGAGATAAGCAAACTGAGATAATTAAGTTAGCACATGAGAAGGGACATTTCTCCGTTGCCAAGACTGAAGGAATTGTGAAACAAGAATTTTTCATTCCCAATTTGAGCAAGCAGGTGCAAAATGTAATTGTTAACTGTGTGCCACGTATTTTGACTAACAAAAAGAGTGGAAAAAAGGATGGATTCCTCAACCCCATTCCTAAAGAGGAAGTGCCATTAAGTACTTATCACGTCGATTTTATCGGACCTTTGCATTCTACTAACAAGAAATATCAGCATATTCTCACAATAGTGGATGCTTTTACAAAATTTACCTGGCTTTATCCCGTTAGATCTACTTCCGCAGACGATGCTTTGGATAAATTAAAATTGCAACAGAAGACTTTTGGTAATCCCAAGAGAATAATAACAGACAGAGGTTCTGCTTTTACTTCTGGAGATTTTGGAGATTATTGTACTAGTGAAAACATTAAACATTTGCAAATCGCCACCGGAGTACCCAGAGGGAATGGCCAAGTCGAGAGAATACACCGAATTATTATTCCCGTTTTGACCAAGCTGTCAATTGAGGAGTCTACCAAGTAGTTCAAGTTCGTAGACCAACTTCAAAGAATTTTAAATAGTACATTTAATCGTAGTACTAAGTGGTCTCCATTTGAATTATTAATTGGCGTCACCATGAGAAACAAGGAAGACCTTCGCTTGAGGGAGTTACTGATGGACGAAATGATGGAGGAATTTCAAGAACAGAGGAACCAATTACGACAAGACGCAAAGAAAAATATCCAGAAGATACAGGCAGAGAATAAAAGAACCTATGACAGGAAGCGCAGGAAGGCACCTAACTACTAGATGATTGACTTGGTGGTCATTCAGAGAACACAATTTCGGACAGGTTTGAAATTAACACCTAAATTTTTGGGACCATATAGAATAGATAAATATGATTTAGAGAATGTGGGTGATCATGAGGGACCTAAGATAGCAAATTCATCAGCTGATTTAATAAAATTTTACTCACCGTGATGATGTATTTTTATAAAAAGCGTTTTCTGTTCTTTTTAAAAGAACATAATGTGTATTAATATGTTTTGTTTTCTTTGCTATTAATATTTCCTTTTTTGAGAGTTGTATCCTTATTTTTAAATTTGAATGTCTATCTTGGAATTTTTATCTCCGATTAATATTAATTTTGCAGAGGCCGATATTTTATTGTATGGTATGTAAAATCACTGAGGTCAGTGATTCCCAGGATGGTCGAACTTGTAGGAAAGGAATGCAAGTTTTTCTTTTACTTCTTTTGATTTTTATTGTAAGAGATGGCATCACTAATCGAAACCACGTGAGTTTTAGCTGCGCGATACGATGAGGTCATGTATTTTTAAAGAAGGCAGAAAGGAAAAACTGGGAGTTGCACCAAAGCTTGAACGAAGGCAGGTCAGACGAAATCGCTCTCTTCGTTGTTTTGAGAAAGAGTACGTGTTTTCGGAATTAGTATGATGCTATCTCGATTTATTTAAAACCCCTTGTAAATAGTAATATTTTTTAGTTATGTTATGAATAAATTAAGTTATTCTAACTCTGCATGCTTATTTTAACATTAAAATTGAACCTCCCCTAGACGCCGTCCCACATATATATTAAAATTAATTTGCATATCACATTTTCTACTTTTCGGAGAAGATTGGTTGAAAATGCTCGCACAAAAGAATTCCCTAGAGGGTTAGTGGAAGGACGCGTATAGATCCGTCACAAACTTTTTGAGGATCCTTAATATTTACTAAATTTTACAATATTAATTTAAATTTTACAATTTTTTTTATCTAAATTTTACAAATAGAACAAAAGTACGAGTCTAATTTGAATTTTAAATTCAATGAAGGACACGCGATTTTTCAAAATTTCTAATGGGCTGCGAATTTGGTGTTTAACCATGCAGACCTAATACATTCCCTGGAAGTTGGGAGGATGGGGTAGCCTAGTGGCCAAGGTAACTGACTCGGGGCAAGCATGTCATGAGTTCGAGCCCAGTGCCGCTGAAGACCCACCGTGTAGGAGGAGATGCACGTTAAATCTGTCGAGAGCTCAAACGTCCTCCCGTTGGTGTGGTGTATTAATTAGAAGAGGGAGGTGCCAATTCAGGTGTCGTCCTCGTCACTTGACCATGATTCAAAATTATGAGGTCCGTTGCCAAAACCCTGGTGTAACTGAACAGTGACTCTCCGGAACCTGGCATCTCTTTTAGCGCGGCACCATATAGGCGGATACCAATCACCGCAGGTAATTTTGACGCCCATTTTTCTCCTAGAGCTCTAAGGATGCACTAGGATTTAATTTTACCGAGTTATTCTTTAATTCGGGTTTTTTTCGTAATATCGGGTTCAAAAAATTACTCATTTTTTGCACTTACCTTTTGGAAATACTGTTACAAGGAATTACACTAACTATCCATAGTTAGAATTTACACACTTTTTATTCAATAGCTGAAAGTACTGTTAATGAATTATTAAGCAGCAACTAATTAGAGCTTTTAAAATGCTGATTAACAAATGCTTGTCGGTCTTTTTGATACCAACTCGATAGAGTTCATTTTCGACTTTATGCAGAGAAGGAAATACTGTGTCATTTCAAACTAATGCATGAGATATGTTTTCAGCTTCCAAGCAATGTATATCATTAGAAAATGAAACAGTTTTGTAGGGAGTTTCATTATCCTTTCTGTGTCAGAATCGCTATTCAGTGACTCCAACAAATCAACTTCCTCAACTTAAGGTGCACAGATAGGCAGCGCGTCACCAAATGTTTCGTGATCGTTAAAATCTTAAAATATCTCCTGCGTTGGGAAGCGGGATGGGGTAAAAAAAAAAAAAGGAATCTCCTGTCCTATTCAAAACTCACACGATAGGTTACGCTCATGACTCTTCTGTACCTATAATTTCTAATAATGGTCGCACACCTTTCCCGTCGAAATTTGCTGCTTGCAAGAAAGTCTTTTTCTTTTCCATTTAAAAAGGATACATGTCTTTTTTAAAAAAAAATCTAATTTTTCTAATACAAAGAAATTTTTAAAAAATTCAGCTGTTATAATTATTTGTTATTTCAGGGTTTATTATTCATTAAATAGGGGTTTCTTGCCTTCATTTTAATCGGGAAACTATAAATATTCGTTAAATGTGGGTTCGGTAAACCGGGGTTCGACTGCTTTTCAATAAAATCCATTTTCAAGAGAAGGTTCGAGTTCATTTCCTGTCGAAATACACAAATACTTCTCTCTCTCTCTCTTTTAAATTTTGATCTCAATCCTTACAGGATACAAAAATTCTCCATCTGTCTAGCTGTAACATTTATAATGTACAGCAGTGATTCCCAAAGGGGTCATATAGGCCCCCAGGATCTATGATGAACTGCAAGGGGTCCACACCAGCAAGAAAATAAATTGGGGGTCAATGAGGGTAAAAGGGGTCTGTGGTAGTGGTTCTCATTAAGCCTGATCAATACTTTAATCTTTAAAAAAGTTTGATCTGGTGGAAACCAGATTTTACCAATTAAACGTTTACTAAATTTAGTGAGGTTAGTTTGTGATTACTAGGTGACAGCATAAATTTTACTAAGACAAGGGCCATTTTAGCATTTCTTTCCAAAATTAAGCTAAGGAAATATAATACTGGGGGCCACAAATTCTTTCAATTTGTCACAGGCAGTCTGTCAGGACATTTTAACCTACGTTCAGCATTTAAATGCTCTTACTCAGATTTTGAAAATAGTTCG